>JAQIXA010000103.1:0-65003 GCA_034699045.1 Nanhermannia cf. coronata Gr-Ori-00579 | reverse complement strand
TTATGCTGTAGGTCAAAAAAAAATTTATGTTTATGCTTATGTTTATGTTGTGAATTTTCAAAATGCCCAAGTGTGCTTGAGTTTAATATTTCAAATTTTATACTTTAGGAAAATGGTTATTTCAAAAGCAATTTTTCTGCTGATTTTGATCTTCGAATCAAAACTGATTTTGAAGTTGAAGTTTCTACTCTAGTTTATGAGTTTTTAAAAGTTACATTTTGACTTTAGAAATTCGTATAGCATACATACAAGTACAACTGTACCCTACATATATTCGGCTCAATGTCCATTTCTTATGAAATTTTTACAATCTCTTTAAGCACTTTATATATCAAATCAATCTCGTCAAAAATATCTTTAGGAAAGGAAAACTTTTCAAAACCTTTAGTTTAAGCCTTACTTTGCTTTATAATTCCAATTCTAGTGTAGCCTATATTAGTATAAGTACCTATAGATCTTGAAAGTAGTCCTTTTTTGCAAAAAGAAGGTATTTTTGCAAAAATTTCCATGAAATCCTCCATTTACTGTATATGAGAAAGTAGGTAGGGTCCTATTCCAAATCTTAGGACTAAGCAGACCATTAAAGAAAGCTGTATAAGTTTCAGATTTCCAAGCATATGGCCTTCTCAACTAATCCATTGTATTTCTCCATTTACGAATATAAGGTTAGAATAACCGAGATAATGCCAGTTTAAAATAATATTTCTCAAACGTGGTCTATTGTATTGCAAATTTTATAATCTTGAATCTTGAGGCATAATCCAATACTCGTAGTTCTCATTTGAATCTCCCCTGGCCCCTGAGGAAAAGAATACCAGTTCAAGACCAGCAATGCAAAATAATGATGAGGATTTTAACTTGACGATTATATAGCTAGGTCAATTGTATCTTTTCAAATTCCTTGAAAAATAATCAGAATCAGTTATTTAATGCATCTAATTGTATCACTGGTTATAAATACTAGGTACATAATATATAGATAAGTAAGTACTTTAATTTGACATTTTGGAATTTTTTTAGATTAGAATTAGAGTCAATCAAACTCAGAAAATACAATTTATTCTTTAGATAAGTATAGGTATAGCATTATATAATATGAAATTTTTTAAGGATTCCTTAAAAATATTTAAATTCGAGCTTTCTAAAGAGTTTAACTCGGTTTTTACCAGGTCTAGGTTAGAGTGCAAGAATCAGGGCAGAGCAAAAGAAAACTAGACTGCAGAAAATTAGGTTATCCTCGAATTTCTGAATTATTTATGAGTCTTTGCAGCGGACCAGATTGTCCAAAATCTGAAATTTTTCTCAGAAAGTCTGAGCTTTTGTATTTTTAACTTTTTACATACATTGTAAATTGTATTTAAAAAAGTAGAGAATATAAGTCCTACGTCCCTTACTTATCTCGATTCGAAGGATTAGAAAAAGATTTAAAAAAAGCTTATTTAGTCAAATAAAAATGATTTAAGATTAGTGATTATTCAATCCGAGATTTCAAAGTACATAGTACTTATGTAGTACTACTACTACTACTAAACTAAAACTGATGTCAATTAAATCCTTTTTAAGATTGTGAATGTCAAATACTGCAAGTTTTACCGATAGAATTGGGTACTTTAAAATTTGTAAATCCCGATTTTTTTCAAATATTTCAATCAAAATCCTATTTTATACTTGACAAGTTGCCTATGTATGCCTATACTGGTAGGTTGGTATGCAGGTTACTTATGTACGATACTAGTGTAAGTGTATATTAGTACCCTACTAGGTTTTTGGATACTTTTTGAAACATTCCCGAGTAGGACTGTACTGTAATAAATAGGGTAGGACATTTAAAGTAACTTTTTTTTCAAAAATAAAAAATTGCTCGTGAAATGTAGCCTTGTGTGTCTATCCGATTTAGCCCATTCAGATGGATGGAATATATTAAATGTCAGTTCGATTTCGAAACTTTGGAAATCTTAAAAGCCTTTCCTTCTTCCTTTTATACTAAAAGCAAAGTTTCTTTAAAAAACACAACAAAAATTTATTTCAAAATTTTTAGCAGAACCTGTAGACTGTAGTGCAACAGTATCCTATTACCTATTCCACATTTTCAAAATTTCATTTCAGGAATCAATTCACATTTCCTGTAGATTTTCTTTAAACTTTACACCAATTGATCAATTGTTTCAAATTGAATTTGAAGCCTAATTTGAAAGTAAACAGTATTGACCGGTCCAAAAACCGACTGGTCCAATAGAAATTACTGACTGGTCCAAATTATAAATGCTACTATTAATTAGCTCAAAATATAAATTTTGGAACTAGAACCAAGAACACTTATAGGTTTCTAATTCTAATTCTGATATTTTTGAGTTTATAGATTATTTTTTTGTTAAAACCTGCAAAATATTAAGAAAGTGTAAAATAGAATCCAAAATTTATATTTTGGACCAGAAGATATTGGTCCAGTTGGTTTTTGACCTTCAAATTAGGCATCAAATTCAATCTTGAATAATTTTCTAAAATATTGGATTCTTATGTGAACTATTACTTGTCCATATGTAATATATTTTTTTACATGTGCATTTATTTAACATGGGTATTTTGGGTTTGAAAAAGATGAAGTGGGTCTTATTGGATTTTTCACTTGGTATACTACTACATATATAGTATAGCATTAGTATTAGTACCTACTATTGGTACTGACTGGTAGAACTTAATGGGAATTTCTCTCTTATGGCATTTAACGTTCGCTGAATTGAGATTGAAAAATAAAAAATAAAAGTCTCGCATAAGAAATCAATCCTTTGTATCGCCAATGCGACATTTGATAGGCAAATCTTATGGACTTTATTTGGAAAAAAATGTACCCTATTCGTACATAAGTACCTAAAAAAAGTTTAGAGATTTTTGGAATTGCAATTCAAATCCACAATAGGTATATTGAAATAAGTTTGCTATTTATTTTGAATTTTAAAATGATTTAGACCTAAAATCTACATGTTCAAATATTTTGATTTTTAAAAATTCAATTTTTTAGTCACTATAAAGGGGTTTTACAAATGTTATAAAGTCATATTTTTTAGCATACATAAGTATAATAAGGTACTTTAAATAGGCCTTTAAAAAACCTAAAAACACTGCAAAACCCATATGTTGGTACTTATACTGATACTACTTATAGTATAGTGTCTAAGCTTAGGTGTACTTGTTTTAAAGAAAAGTGCTTATATAGAAAAGATAGATAAGTATGTTCAATTAAAGTAGCAGATGTTTTTAATGTTTACAAAATCCTCAAAATGTCCAAAATGTTTTAATTATATTTCTGCCTAATTGGACACGCGTAAAACCACATAGTATACGGAATAATTACGCATTTTCGTTCAAAAAAAGCCTTTTTTTTAGTATTTGTATAAAGTTCTCTTAAAATGAAGAGAGTATAGCAAAGTTTCTAACCTTTTCCAATTGAAAAAACGTGCTAAATTTAAATTTTCTAAAAATTTTCAAAAATTTTAAGCTTTTTCGTTTACGTTGAGACTTGAATTTAATTTACTGATACGGAATACGGAGTAGTTTAAAATATATAGATTAAGAGTAATATGCACCTTACAATATACAACTAAATTTTCTCTAAAACCCCTTAAAAGATACTTATATAGGTATCAAAATTGCTAAAACCTAAGTATATTTTTTGTAATCTCTACCATCGAATCCATTATCCATTTACAAAATTGTTTTTTCGTTTTTTGCCAATATTGATATTGCACTGGTAGGTGCATACTGATAGGTATTAAAATTTTAAAAGCTTTTAAACATGATACATTACCCAATATATCTATTATTTTTATTCAAATCTTATGATTTGTACCTAAAGTACAAATATTGAATTCCAATGGGTCTTTAAGTAATTACATTACTGCAAGAAAATACTATAAAAATATAGATAAAAAGATCAATAAGGTTTCTTTTTGTTGTAAATTTGGAAAGATTTGGAATTCTTGTATAGCTTGCATTTACATGCCCTGAATCACAAAATCTCAAAAAAGAATTGGAGTATCGATTTCAAAAAAGAAGGATAAAAAAAACGAGGAGAAGGGATAGAAAGGCCTAGATAATTTTAAATAAATTGAAGGCTTTTTTTCGGCTTTTTTTGTGTCAGTTCATTAAACCCCAATTGAATTGTGAATTATGTATGCATGATTGAATTCAAAGAGGATTTTATATAGATACCTATCTGTATTTTCTTAAGCTAATATTTTGCCCAATCTGTAGTTTGGGCATCTCGATCTCGACTGGATAATTCGATAATTTTTTTTCCAAACTTAAAATGAAAAATATTTGCAAAAAATAAGTAAGATTAGCTTTAAATTATGCACATACACTACACTATTCTTTTTATAGGTTACAAATATAACAAAAATGAGTCAATTTTTATCAAAATTTTGATAAAGATATGGATATATATCTGTAGATATAAAAATGCACAACTTAACTTTGAAGTGATTTTACTCAATTTTTCCTTTTGCAAATCTGTCTACACTGCTTATCTTTAAAGATGAGAAACTAATAATGTTTTTTGAATACTTACTAATTCTTCTCAAAATATCAAAATTCAGAGAAAAAAAAAGTCAAAGAGTTATGTATATATCTCTAATAAATCTAATCTTTTAAAAATAATTTTCTGAATGCATTTCTCATACTTAAAATAGAAAATGTTAAAGAGCTCAAATAGTACATATCTGGCACTAATGCAGACCATTGTCCATTCATTGAATTCAGCTCTGAAAACACAGATTTCAGTCTCACGATCAGTTTCATGTGTAGAAATAAAGAGTAAAATTGGGATTAAAAGATTTGATGTATTTCAAAGCTGAATCAAGTAATAAAATCATAGACTTGCACATAAAAAACTTGGTGTTTTTAGTGCTAGTGCCAGGGGGTAATAAGCGAATGCTATATTATAGGCCAAAATTAAATTTAATACACGAAATCAAGAAAGAGGGATTTTATTTTATTTACCAATTTTTTTTAGACAATTAAAAAATTAAAAAATGATGATTATTTATGGTGTGGACTTTTAATTACAATTACAATATTGTTAAGTGTTTAGTGTGTAATCAGTGGCTTTCGATTTGTGATAAGTTTGCAGTGTATTTCTTTAAATTCGACCTGTCAATCAAAGAAAAGATCACAGAAGGTTGGCGGTTTCTTGGTTGGTAAGTTTTACTTTTTAGTAATTTTTAACTATCTTTATACATAGTATTAGGTAACTATTCTGTTTAATTTCTAAATAACATTAATAAGTAGACTAATATTAAGTAGTGCATTTACATTAGCATTAGCCATTTATCATTATAATGTAAGTTTAGGTAATAAGTGTATGCAATTTATGATAAAATGCAGCTGCTCATTCAGTTGAGAAAAACCAGCCTTTTGGCCCTTTTGCCTCAATTTTGCGTGGTTGTAAGGTTGCTTGATTTTCAGATACATAAAATGTTAATTTTATTTTTTACAGTCAATTCATTTAAATAAGCTCTGAAAATCAGATTGTGGGTGTTATGTAGGTATATGTACACAATGCATGTAAAAATGCCAGAATTTGGCTTTTCAGAGCTGATTTATGATTAGATGATTAGAACTCATTTTCGAAATACCTTCTAATTCTAAATACATATTTTATTACAGTAAATATAGGTATGTATAGGCAATTATTTTTGGTAAAATTTTGTCTTTGCTTTGTTAGAAGTAGACTTGACTTTGACAATTCAGAATTTACTAACTCTATATTATTAAGTAGTACTATAAGTATAGTAGTACATATATTATAATTATGAGGTCAGACTCATTATCAGATAGTTGCAGTGTTAAAGTCAAAAGTTACAAGTAGCTTAATGGAAATTATTATTAAAAAATTAGCTTAAATTAAAAATTTAGAAATTAAAAATTAGCTTAAATTAGCTTAAATTTCGAATTAGAATTTTCTAATAGAAAGGTTTCATATTTCATCAAATGACATTTTTTTCCGCTGGCCATAATAAGTCTTGTTTTCATTCGACCATTTTATTTTTATTTGTTAGTCATTTGGTCATGTTTGGCTTAGGTTTAATAAGCTAATTAAACTGTAGGTTCCTCTGGAAAATTATTCAAAAAAAGGTCTTTTTTTGATTTGAAATTATTTTGAATTTTGACTAATTATTATTACAACTACCACTACATCATTTCAAAAAAAAGGGTCAAAGTTATTAGAGTGACGATAAGTCGAATTTTTCAAACATTGAGTAATGAATGTCAATTTCATTGTAGGTCGTAAGTTTATTTTTATATATCTATATCGATATGATATTCCTTATTTTCAGAAAAGTATTGTTGAATCATATATCATTTTTAAAAATCATCTTTTAAAACATGTAAGGTAAAGTAAAATTACTTTCCTAGAACTAAACCTAGGAAAGTGATACATAGTCGAGAGTTAGGGTATGCGGGATTGACAATCATAATATACAAAATACAACATAATATACATAGATATAAGCATTAGAATTATTATGTAACATCAGATAACTGGCAAAGGCAAAGGGTACTTTTAATATTACTAGTGCTGGAATGAAAAAAAATCAGAAATATTGAAATTGAAAGCTTCATTGATCTCTACCATACCATAAGGTTCAGATCAGATCAGATCAGTTCAAAGATTTTGCAAATTTCAACTTTAGTGAAAGAAAAAAAAGGTAGGGTGAGAAACTGCAAACCTAACCAACCATGTAAATAGGGGTATAAAAGAGAATTTATACACATTTCTCAATCACTTGAACTTGAAGGGATTTTCTAAACGAAAACTCAAAAATACACAAATTCACAAATATTCCAAAAAAGAAAGAGAAGTTTTTTTGCATGCACTTTCAAAGCAAAAGAAAGCATTCTTCATAGATTGATATACGCATTTTGCGTTAAACTTCAATAAATTCTTTTTACATAGGGTACTATTACTATATATTACTATATTACTATTACTATAATGCATCGAAATCTTGAAATTCGCTAAGATTCATTTAAATTAAAAAGCTTTAGCGATTTTTTGACATTTGATATTTAACAAGGTATTGGTAGGTAGGGTTTAATTTATAATTTAATTTGTGTTTTATATTTCGACTTTTAGCCTAGACTAAATAAAATATTTGCAAAGTTTCGTGTATAGTACTCATCTTCAGTACTTAGGTATTTCGTAAATATTTGTGTTTTTGGATGTTTTACATATTCAAGAACGTTATTCAAAAATTTTTAATATTAGATAAATGTATATGCCAAAATCCTGGTTAATAATTTAAATGAAATAGCTTATTCTGAATTTTTGTTGAACAATAAAAAATAAAAAAAGTAAATGGACCCTTTTCTTTAAGGTAATCGCATCACATTACAGGAAAAGTACAGATATATACAGATACATAATACATATTGAATCCTATGTTAATGTTACATACGGATGATAAAGGGCTATGTTGTGTAGTGTAACAGGCAGTAAGTAGTAAGTAGTATTATTTAGTAGGAGTATTCTTAAAATATCTACATTTTTCGAATAAACCATTTTTTGATCTCGAAAACCCTTTTTCTTTCAGTCTAATGTTCATTCGGTCCATTTACAATTGAATTCATAAAAGTAAGTAGTTAGTAAAAAAGAATCTTTTATTTTTTTCTATTTTATAGATCACATTTCCCCTCAAAATAATATTTCATTTTGATAACATGAGAGAAGTAGAAGTAGGGTACTTAGAGCATTTATTCAAAAGTCTTTTTAATAGCCATGATTTCCTTTAAATATAAAAAATAATATAGTAGAAATCCCTTTTTATGCAAATAGTTATAGATAGTCATAGAATATTTTTATGAATCAAATGTGTATAGTGTATACATGCATGGTAGATATTTATAGAGCTTTAAGTTCTATTCAATTAAGTTATAAATAGGATCTTTTTTAACCTAAAACTTGAGTCTTGAGCTTATTATTTACTAACCTAGTATTGTATTGACTACCTAGTTTAATATATTGATTTAATTTAATACATATTTAATATGAAACAATTACTAAACTAATAATTTTTAACAGAGAACTTTTTAAATTAGTTTAAATAGTGCCTACCCTGCAGTGCAGTACAGATTGATGAAAATAAATAGTTCAATGGTTTTTAACTTGAAGTATTTCAGTTAGTTTTACAAAATGCATTTGTTGATTTAGCTTATTTTTCGTCCCATATTTATAGGCATAGTGTAGACTGTAGACTTAAGGTTGTATTGTAGGCAATTGGTTTTAGATAGAGGTAAGGTAAGGTAGGTACTTGATTTTTTCCGTATTGTATAGTAAAAAATGTAAAAATTATTTCTTTAAAGCTGATTCCTGGTAAAAATAAAAAAAGCATATTTGATAGGGGAATTTTTGATCTTGAAAAGTTGTCAGAGGTTTGAAGGCAAACTGTGAGGAAATTTTGAGGGTTTTGAATTTAAAATCGAGAAAAGACATGACATTGTAAGAGGAAGGGTTGAGAGTTAATCTTTTTTATCTAGAGTTTTTTTTGAGGATTTTTTGAGATGAGGGGAATGATTGAAGCGGCTTGAAAAAAAGTGTCGAGTTGAAGTAAATATAAGTAAAAGTAGACTAATAATGATAACAATTGTGTAAAACTATCATAAAAGCACGCAATTGAAGAATTATAAGTATTGGAAAATTGTTTGACAAAAAGCTCATAGTCTCATTTTTTGTAAACTTCTAACTACAAAATAATAATATATTATTTATTTTGAGGATTTAAAATTAGAATTTATTTAGGGTTTAAATAGATATATTATGTACGTTTAAATTAAACATGTAATACAATCAAAGTCTAATTACTAATTGCATGAGACTAGAATTTAGTTAAAATGCATAGCTAGCTAAGAAAATTTTGTCGATTATTTTGATAAAAAAGCGAGTTAAAAAATCATTCATACTTTCACTTTGATGATGAAAATAAAGAAATTGTGGGCAAAAAATAAACGAGCCTACTTTAAAACTCCATAATAATGTATAGGATTGCAATTGAGGGGATAAGCGAAAAGTAATCTCTTCATTATACTTATTTCCCCCTTCAAAAATCCAAATTTGAATAAAATGTCTCAAAATTAACATGCTAAATCTAAATCTCTACAGAAAAATCTCAAAACCCGGCTAGTGAAATTTTAAGTTTAAGAACCTACGTAGCACATTGGTTGGGTTAGGGCTGAAGACAGGAAAGTTTCTACGTTAAAATCTCTGTATATTCTAATACCAACTAGATATTTATTTATAAAGTATGATTTCAGTTAATTGATTGGAGCCTTATGCAGAATTTTTGCTCTGGTGTGTTAGAGCTCTTAATCCGATTAGTAAATCTCCAGTTCTTACGAATGACTGACTTACTAGAGGTTCATTTCAAATTTAAATTTTATACAAAATACTCGAACATGAACATGATATGATATGATACATATTCATATTATTTTGTATCCTTTTCAATTTGCAATATTAAATTTAAATTTGATTTTATTCAGGATTCTCATATCAAAATTCACATACCTTACATTTGGAGTTCGGATTGGACATGTATAATGAAATTTAGTCTTTTTGGTACACAGCACAAAGCGTATAAAGCTATCCGCTTTATTTTTTAATATTAAACAAATTCAAATAAATTGTTTACTTTATTAAAGAAATAAATTAAAAGCTATACGAATACGAGTATGTAGTATATGGGGCTTTCAAATAATAAGTTATTTCATGTTTTAAAATATTTATTTAACTTATATGGTAATATTAAATATTGATAATTGATAGGACTTTTGGATGATCTTTAAAATTAAAATTAAGCCATAAAAATTACAAGACAACCCCACAGACAATTTCATTTAATTCGGGTTTCAAACAAAAAAATCAATTAGGACAATATCATTCGAATTGCATTGTTATTTGTTCTACTAAATAAATGACTTTTTCAACTCTTTTCGCCCTTATGTACGTTTTATTTTATGACTTTGGCAATGAATTGAAATTGAAGAGTAGTAATATAAATTCAAACTAGTTTAGGCTTAGAGTTTAGGGGGAAAAACTTTTTTTTTTGATCAGTAAATGTTAAATTGAGATCAGAAAGGGGAAAGCACTTTAAGAATATACAATTTCATTTTGATTTTCAAAAATCTTTGTATGATTTAACCTCGAGTAAAAAAATACATTTTGAACTTTCATTTGATCTTCAAATTTTAAAGGACTCGTGAGACTTAGGTAGTTACTTTCCTGAAGATAGCTTCCTCAGTATTTTTTAAGAATATAGATATGTGGATGGTGCCAATTTCTAAAATTTATTTGTGATATTTCAATGTCATTCAGAAATTCAGAAAGTTATCAAAAATAGTTCAAATCAAAAAGAAAATTTTCAGATTTTATTTTACATTTTGAAGTCAGATAGATAATATTCACTAGAGTATTAACCAGTGCTACGCACACGCACATGCGAACCTATCATCAACGCAATCGTTCAAATATTTAAATCTTGTTTAAACCTCAATCTATAAAAGTTATAGATTATATAGGTAGTTGTTTTGAGAAAGCAATTTTCTTTTTAGATTAGCCATTTCCTTAAACAATAATTTGTACTCAAAAAATATTTATATTATCAAAAATTGAATTGATTTTGTGTTTGTAAAATTAAAATGTCTCGAGGAGTATGATTTCGAAACATCAACTAAACTAAACTAATCCTAAATTCAAATCAGAATTTGAATCTTTTTTCAATCTCTTTCTAATCAGGGACATTCAGGGAGTAGACGTTTTTGTAGTAGATTCATTACATAGGTAATACTTGCCTATGCTATCCGGTATACAATTGAGATTGCCAGTCAGTTTTATTCTAATAATATCCGGTGACAGACTACTGAGATGGAGAAATATTTCTGAATATATGTGATAAGTGATAAGAAATAAATATTCAATAAATGTATCTCATAGCGTACTCCGTATAAGCCAGCCATAAGCATATAAAACACCATAAGAAAAATATGCATTTTTACTCATAAATAAAATAGATAGTCTGTAACTGGAACTGGATCCAAACTCCAAACCCAGACAAACATATCATATTTATGTATTTATATGCTTTCGGCAATTCAAAAAAAGAGAAAGAAATGTTATTTTCAAACTTTTATACTCCATAATATACCAGTAGTATGTTAGGTACTTTTAAATATAAGGGGGAAATCAAAAGGAAATGAAATACAAATAGATAAAGTAAACACAAGCTTTCATCACAAAAATAAGAGCTAAAATAAAAATATTATTTTTCTCAAGTAAAATTGTTATCATACCATGCAATTCTAGCATTTATTATGAATGCATTTTTAAATAAAATATGTCCTTATCTTCAACTTTTCAACATCCAAATAAAAATATTATGGACAATAAGCAAGTGCAGCGGATAGAGGCAAGAAAATAGAGCACGATTTTTGATAAAACCATTTTTTGAAAATATTCTTTCAAAATTGTTTCACATTTAATATTTATTTATTACTTTTTCTAAAAACCAGAAAAATTAAATATTAAATAGTAACTCATTGCATGCAATTTTTTAAGATTCTTCTTTACCTTACAATTTTATATTTTTTGTCATTTTCTTGATCATTTGGTTAAAGTTATAAAGAGAAATGCATTGAAATCTACCGTAGAATATTTAATGAGCTGAGTTGTATGACTTAGCTCGCATTTACTCCGTATTTCAATGTAAATGTAAATTGTAAATATGATATAGAGGTCGGAGGTTAGCTAAAGTAAATATATTTAGAAAAAAATACTCGGAAACAAAGCTATTGAAGAATCAGCGTCAGACTTGATTACATAAATAAAAATTGTTATAATTTTTTATATTTTGTAGGTTATAACTAAAGGTTGTAGGTAGTTATGCTATTTTGTGAATAATTTTGTTTTTATTTTGAGGTGAAGCTGCTTTCTCGATTGCTGCAACAACTTGATTCAGATTTTAGTTTATAAAATTTTGGCCCATCAAATGTCCGGGTATTATAATCTCCGTACCAGTACCAGGCAGGGGTATCAAAAAAGATACGAGAGCAGAATCCTCAATATTAAGCATTTTACCGGATGGAATTTTATGACTCTTACTTAAACCTTGGCTTTAGCTTCAATGTAGCTGACTTTAAATCCAAATTTGCAAAGATGAATAGACCTCATATTATACTTTTTGTAGTAAAATGAGATAGGAAGTATCCTACTGGTAGAAATTGATGCAAAATTCTAGCTTAGGAATATAAAGTAGGCTGTAGCAGTATAGTAGTTGTATGTATTAGTAAGTAGGAGTATAAAATAACTATAAGATCTATATATTTAGTTAAAATATCCAGAATTTTGATCCTTTGGCTTTTATGACCGCATCATTTTTCTTTTACATTTCTTTACCTGAATTTAACTTTAAAAAAGAAGGAAAAATGTATCCAGTCTCGGTATCAAGTCAAAATCTCCCCTTCATATATATGTAGGTACCTAAACCTATTTTTTTTACTACTATCACGAGATTGAGATAGAATTTGATATTCACTCAATATTCATGTCAAAACTAGGTACATATTATCTTTTTTTTTTTAAATTTTCACTTACAAATCATTTATTTAGAATTCGAAAAGAAAATTCTAATTAAAATTTGTCCATTATCATAAATTATCATACTCTGTACCTGGCCTAGTTGTAATTGGAATCATTTTATTTAATTTTTAGCACTTTCTATTTTAATTAATGCAAATTCTCAGTGTAGTTAGTTCATATCCTTTGTAGTTAAAAACTTAATTAAAAAGTATAATTAGTCTGAAGATGAGTTTAACTTATCACTTACTATTGGTTGGTTGAGTATGTTGGTTGAGTATGCATTGGGATTGGGTAGGTGTTATTTGTACATTTGAAACTTATAGTATGGTATAGTACTAGGCTAGTGTAATAAATTGCCCTAATTTTACAAATTAAATGAGATTTATTGCTTTTTTAAGTCTTCTATCCTTTATATCCATTATGTTATACATATAACCAAAGTACTTACCATTAGACTTGGGTAATATTATGAAATATTTTATATTTTATATTTTAACCTAAACCAAAGTATTTACTCGTACAACGTATGAACTCTTAAAAGTAATTGAATAGAGGTAGATTTATAGTTGCGACTATCAAACTTTTACACCACTAATTTCTATTACTTATATCTATTTTTCTAAAAAATGAGCATGTGTACGCAATACATTTTTGCTTTTAGAAATAGTTTATAAATTTAAAATTATATTATTTACAGGTAGCAATAAGAAAAGGTAGATAAGTACTAATACAACTTACAACTACTCATTTTATAATAACTGATATATTATTTATGTATGATATATATTGATATTTGAAATGAAATATTTTGTCATTGCGAGTATTAGCTAATATTTTTAAATGGGTATTCTCAAAGATAAAATAAAATAAGGTTTAATTATAAAATGTTCTTGCTTAAATTCCTTTCTTTATGAGTGCGAGCTAATAAATTAGTAGTAGAAGTAGGCAATAATTTTTAAAGTTTCCCAAAAGAGTCACAAAATGAGAGAGCTGAGTGAAATTAATATTACGGAGAGTATTTAATACGTTGGCTTTGGCTAGGATCTAATTTCTAATTTGAAATTTATGTCGTGTGTAATATAAAGTAGGGTAGGTTACGTATATTAATTATACTACGAGTATTACTTGCCTTTAGTATATTATGTAGAGTATACTTAGCTCCCAATTACTTACCTGAGGGTCTTGGAACTTTGAATTTAATTATTCATTTTTTAAATTAAAATATTTTTATCACGTTAGAATACGTATGTATATTAAAAGCTACCTACAGAGTAATTTTATGAAAACTTAGTTAGATGTAGGTGTACTAATTTTCTTTTTCTCTTTCATAAATATTTTGATATGGAGTATTAATTATTATTATAGGGTACTATATTGTATTGTACTACTATTAGGTATGTATTACTTTATTACTTTCTTACAACTGTTTATTTATACAAAGGATAAAAACATGTCGCCTGTTTAGCTAGGAAAAAGTTAGAAAATACAAATTATTGGGTAGTACATTACATAGTAGTAGTAAAATGCTTTCTTTGAGAAGAATAACCATTTGTTTGATAAGATAGATTTTTATAAAATGAGATGTGTGTATTTTTCTTTGAGCTAGTCACATCTAATTTGTATTCAGAATTCGTAAGGTATGAATCTAAATAAATGTACCTAAACATAATTAAGGTGAGTGATACCTTAAGGCAGAGTAAATTAGATGTAGGATTAGAGTTAGAGTAAATGAGTGATTTTAAGATTATTTTTTCAAAGTGTTTGCATACTTATTAGGATTCAAAATAGACTAAGAAATCTGTCTGCTTAATTTTATATCTAATCTAGTTTTATGTGTGAGAGATAATTGGATGGGCATCTTGGCTCCTACAAAAACTTCATTTCAATTTAAACTTAAGTTTAACTGGTAGTGCTAAAATTAAAAGGAAAAAAAGATGCTTTAAAATATAAATACTAGGTACTATCTATCTAGGTCTTAAACTCTAGACAGACTAAATTCATATAGTACCCTAGTATAAATACATGTAGATATAGAAGTATTAGATAAATTTGTACATGTTTAGGTTTATGGGATAGACATATTTGATTTGAAGAGCTTTCATTTTCATTAGATAAAAAGTTAATTTGAGAAAAAAGCTTCGGGGCTATTTAAATAACTATAACTATGTATATTTAGAGATTTAGATCAGAAATTCAGATCTAAAATTGCAAATGTTGATTATTTTGCTGGTTGGTTTGGGATCGGCGGGATCGGTTCGGTTAGACCGAATTAAAATGTAAGATTTCAATTCCCACTAGTAATCAGTTGGAAAACTCTGGATTTCCCCGTGGAAATGTTGACCTACTAAATAGAAAATGAACTTCTTCTCAGTTAATTATGCAGTAATGAATTTATATACTGTAGTAGTGGTAGTTGTACCATTCAATGCATACTATGTATCTATTTCTGGTAGTAGATACTTACCTATATGAAATATTTTAACAAAATTATAAGTGTATGTATATGCACCTAGTATGTACCTTAAACCTAATACATAGTAGTTGTATTACTCAATATACAACAAGTACATACTATTTGGATAGATTTAGATTATGGGAATTGGTAAAAGTTAATTTTATGTAAAATCCAATTTAGAATAAATAAATAAATTATTGATCAAAAACTTTTTCTACAGGACCATGAACCAGATTCGAATTCGAATTTAGATAGGTAGATACTATTTATAGTATTTATTGCATTTTGAAAGGATAAGCACTAATCGTAAGCACAAGCTTAAGCAGTATAAATTACATACTACAATTCTTTATAAAATTATTTAAATAGTTTAATAAGTTTTGCTATAATAATGTGCTATTTTTTTAGTTATTCTTTGAATGTTGAATTTTTTAAAATGCTCTACTTATTTCTAACATTTTTTTTATTTTTATTTGTTACCTATCGATCTGATATACCTACTACTAGTGCATTAGGTCGTAGAGTAGGTACTTGATTTTTTCAAATGGTTATAAATGATTCAATTTTATTCTTTAAATTTTTCTATTTAGATTTATATGGACTTGGAAAAGGAAGGAATTTGTGACAAATAATTTATACTAGAATTGAACTTTCTATTTTGAGATTTGAGCTAGAGACTTAAGGAAAGATACCAAGAATTCAATCGGATTTGGATTTAAATCAAAATGGTTCTAGATGAAAAATTAACAGCTGAAATTCTCGCAACATGTAATGCAATTGGTACTTCATATGAGAAAAAATACCACAAAGGTCCGGAATGTCTTGAGAGTTTAAAAGATTTGGTTTTGTATCTACGTCGTGATGATGATGATCATTCAGTTCGAAGACTTTTAGGTCAAGCCCATGTTGTGCAAAAAGATCTTTTACCATTAATCAAACATTATGCAAAAGATAATGAGATTTATGATGTTGTTCTTCGACTTCTCGTCAATTTAACTAATCCGCCATTACTTTTCTATGATGAAGTTGTTCCAACTGCGAAGGGAAATCGGAATGCTTTCTTTCAAATTATGGATCATTTACAGTCGTACAAGGGAGCTTTTGTTAATTTGGATTTATGGAAAAAGATTCATGAACGACTTGAAAAGCTTATTAAATTGGTAAGTTTTTTTTGCTTATACCTCTTATTTCTTTTTAATATCTTGATAATGTATTGTAATTGAGTACTTACATAGCTCGTTTTACAGCATACTTGCAATTTACAAATCAATTTAATTTAATAACTAAAGATTTATATAATTGACGACCAAATCTATAAAGAAAGATTGGTATAATTTATCTTATTGAACTTATTTTTAATTTTTTTAGGATTGGGCTGATCTTTTAGAAGAGCATAAATTAACTGTTGAGAGAATTCTTGTGCTGATTCGAAATGTTTTAAAAGTTCCAGCGGATCCTTTGGATGAAAAAAGGATTGATCAAGATGCCTCAATTCACGATCAGGTCTTTAAAAGTTTTAAAACTTTCTTACTAGTACTATTAACTATTAGTGAAACTATAAGTGTAATAGTACCTACTATGGTACTACTGATATAATAGTTATATTATGTACTAAAGTAAATTTAGTATTAGATAGGTCTAGAGACACAAAAAGTTTTTTAGTTATATTCTTTTGCAACCAGCTACTATCACCTTTAAGAACTTTTTTCTCTCTTCTAACTTAATACTAGTGTGATCAGTGGATCAGTATTCAATATATTACTTACTTACCTACCTAGTGTATGAATGTATAGAATACTTGGAGTGATCGAACATTAGAATGCTTTAAAAAAGTACCTACCTCGAAAGAAAAGTAATATTGTAAATACCTAGACCTAGTAGGGGATTTTATTTAAAGTTGAATTTGATAAATCCTTTCTTGGGAATTCAATTTATAAAACTAATAATGGGCCGAAATTATTTCCTTTTCAACTTTTTCTGATCCTCTTTTTAAAAATTTATTTAACCTACCTACCTTTGTAACATGTATTTGTATTTGTATCGGCATTATTATAATAGTTTTTTTTATAAAACTTGAGCTAAATATTTGTAAAAAGAAATATTTAAGAACAAAATTTACTAATATTCACTATTATTATTATTGTGCGAGTAGTTCTAATCTAATAGGAAAAGTAAGATTTGAAATAATGGATGAAATGTATTACTTATCGTTAGAATAATAGCTAGATTCATGATTCAAATAAGTCCTTTTTCGGTAATTTGATATTAAGCATTGTGGCTGAATTATAATACTGATAGTAGGCACTAGGACTAGGTACTTATAATGTCTAATGTCTAATGTCTAATTTCTATTTTTATTTATGCAACTATTTGTAACTTTTTAGATCCTTTGGGTAATGCATCAAGCAGGGATAGATAAGCTTCTTATATCAATAGCTTCGTCGTGGGACACTAGGGAATTTTGTATGCACGTTCTTGAGGTCCTTTCTCTGATGCTACGTGAGCAAACGGGTGAACAATTGGCGAAAACTTCACCAGACCACACTGCTGAGGACCAAAGACGAGATGAGGCTCAATTAAAAGCACTCTATGAAAAAGAGCAACACGAGAAAGCTCTCAAAATGCAAAAATTCTCTTCGAGACATTCGAGATTTGGAGGAACATTTACTGTACGCGATTTAAAAGCTCCAAGTGGTCGTGATATGTTGTGTCATAAGCCAGTTAATACAATCTCGGATCTCTCTCTTGATGCTGGGAAAAAGAGAAGAAAGCAAGCTTCGAATAAGATGCCTGTGAATGAGATTGAAACGACGAGAAAATCAACTCTAAGCATGAGGCTTTATTTGCAAAGTTTTTGTAATGACTTTCTGGCATCTGGGTATAATTGTATTATATCTTTAGTTAAAGATAATCTGGATCGTGGACGTACTCAAGAGCATGATGAAACTTATTACCTCTGGGCGTTGAAATTTTTCATGGAATTTAATCGAAATTTTAATTTTTCCCTTCAACTTGTTAAAGAAACGATGAATACTGGAACTATACATTATGTTCAAACTCTAATCGATAAATTTCATACACTGATGGTAACTGATAAGGATAAAAAAGTAGACTGGTCTAAGAGAGCTCATGCAGGACTCAGAGCTTATGAAGAATTGCTTTATTCACTTTTAGCGATGACAAAATCGAAATCTGAAACAATTAGAGAAGAAGCTAATATGATTAAAGGAGTTGTTTTCAAGATGCCTGAGTACCGAGAATTATGTCTGGGGCTATTAACTAATTTTGATCCAACAAAGTTCTCAAAGTAAGTTATTTTAAGCTTTATTTAAAACTATTTGACAAATACTTTTATTCTTATTAACGATGAGATATTAACGATTATTTTTTTAAAGGTCTTACCTTATGGATTTAATCGAGACAAATCATCTATTTCTAAAGATGCTTGAAGATTATTCACGTGAGATGGGTAAAATAGTAGTTCTCGTCAAAGGTCGTGGATCGAAACCCAAGGCAAGGAAGAAGAAAGAAAAGGGAAATAAAAGTAAGTGATTCTTTTATTTTTAGCATTTCCTTATGATGCAGCAATAGAGAAAGTTTTTATGAGTTTTTACTCTTATAATAGTGAAAGTAGTAGTACCTTACATAGTAGTAGTGAAGGACTAAAGTCTAAAGAAAAGAAAATAGTAGGTATTATATAATATTACTATTACTGTTAGGTTAGTATGTAGTCGCTAAAGTGTTAGATTACATGTATACCTCGTCCTAGATGTAAAAAAGGGAGAAAGTAAGTCAAGTCAAAGACCAAGATAACATTTCAAGATACTCACTACGAGTTAAGACCAAGTAATAAAGTTATATAGAGAACATTCAAAGTAGTTTGTTATAATTTTGGGGGTTTACACTAGTCAGAATTGTTCAAGTTATTATAGCAAAAAGTAAGGTGTTACCCCTTTTATTATTTTAGTACTTACTTTCACTCTCTTTCTTTTTCAGAACTTTCTCACTACACACTCACTAGAGTTGTTTTATTATAAGTAGTTGAGGATTTATTACCTCATTTTTATTTGAGCATATGTTTGTAATGAATGAATTTTACAATATAGCATAGCCTTTAGGAATAGGTACCTTATTACCATTACCTATAAAAATAATTCAGAATATCATCCTCATAAATGTTAAAAACTCAAAAGAGAATGCACTATCAGTATTTACTTAAATTACTCAATTACAAAATATTAGATTTGTCACTTTTAGATTAGGTAATTGATTGTTTATGCGAATATTAAGAATTAAGGCTTGATAATTTTGATATATTTACAATAAGTATAGTAGTATAACTAGTAGATAGAGTATTCTTTTCGTTGGGGTATTTTTTGTAGATATTTATTCGACTCTTAGCCATATATTGATATCGAAAGTAGATATTTAGGTATGTATGCATCGATATATTGAAGGTATAGCAAAGAAATAGTAGAATAAGGTATATTGAAGGTAGAAAGAGTACCTTAACTTACAAGTAGTTTTTAAACTAGAACAATTTGCTTTTACCAACTGTTACTAATAGAACTAGAAATGAGCTCTTTATTTCATTCATTCACACTTGCTTTTTGTATTTTTTTCCAGACCAAATTACTTGGGGGATGAGTGTTCTTTCGCTCTCTCCTTTTTTTGATAAAAAATGGGTTAAAAGCAATTTGTGTAATTTCACTTTCTCTCTTGCAATTCTATGGTCTTTCTGAGCTGATGGCTTTTAGTTTAACCATTTTTATTTTTTTCATTTCCATTTCGAGTAAAACTGAAGTTAGTATAATTGCTTCAAAAAAATAGGTTCCAATTACTTATGTTGGAAATTAGACTACCTACTATACTTAAATATCTATCTATCTGTATTCTGTTTCTGTAGTGGGTATACTGAAAAATTCTGAACGAATGTTTAAAAAAGTAAAAGTGGTTTAATTCCTTTAATGTTATGAGTTTTTCGTTCTCAACCCATACACTGATATTTGAATTCTAGAATACTTTAAAAAAGCTACTTAAATTGGAAAAAGCAATATTTTTGTAAGAACTAGATTACTTATACCGTATATTTAGCCTATAGTTAGAGGAATGTTCGATATTAGAATTTTTATTCTTGAATTCTTAGCTTAAGCAAGAATGTTATTTTATTTTTTTATAGATATATGTATAATAATAATAAGAATTCTTTTCTTAAGACAAAATTTTTTTATGTTTTCAGATGATGTAAAGGAAAAAGGTAAAAAATCCGCAAAAATTAAATTGCCAAGTAAAAAGAAAGATAAAAATGCTAAACAAATTGACGAAAATAATTACACTCTGGATGAGTTGGAAGAGTTGTGGTCAGATCGAATTTCGGGACCTATTTTAAAAGCAGTTTCTTCATTTGATTTTCCTGATGAATCCGAGAATGTAATTCCTTTCGATGCTGCTTCAGACATTGATATTGATGACCAAAAGTAAGAAAAAATAAAATAAATTACATATTGGTATTAATGATTTCATTTGCTTGGATAGGATTTCAAATAGATAACTGATATTCAGGATCACTGATTTTAAAAATATCTTCAACTAATAGTCAGAATTTGGTATTTATGAATGATTTTTTTTTATAAAAACCATATTTTATGATTACCTAGTATTTAACTAAAATTGATAGTAATTTGGATTGAGTAATTTTGGCTTTTTTATTTTTGATCAAATGTCCTGTGCAAAAAATTGAGCTTTTGACAAATCAAATTATTTCTAACTAGGTTGTATTTAGCTGCACATATAAAAAGTTTCGTCCAATTGAATTACCTAAAACAGTTGAATCATTAATGCTTTCTAATACTAACTTTTCCATTGGTAAATCACTGCTGATCTTTGATCTTTAATTAAGATCTATAATTACCTAATTAAAGATTTTTGAATTTTAAAATTCTTATAACTAAAACGTTTTATCTAATATTGATATGAATGGGTAAATTGGTCCAGCCAGTGCGAGTGCGAGTAGGATCGAGAAATATTTTTAAGAAACAAAAAGACAAACTGCACTGAAAGAAAGGGCTCGCTTCGCTCACCCAATTATCTCAATTCTTGAGAAATTATTACTTTGATTGCTTTTTTTATAATAAGGACGAGTAGTATTAATACAAAGTATGTATGCAATATATTCCCTATAGTTTTGAGAAGAAATTTATCTTTATTTCTCAAAAGAATTTTGAGAATTTGGATTAATTTCTTTCTTTTTTTATGTCTTTCTCTATTCTTTTGTCCAAACTGGTTTTTCTTTTATTTGAATAGAGCAATATTTATGCGAATGCTTTCCAAACCAATGGAAAGTAATGTCAAATGTCAGAGTATAAATAATTGTGTCCTTTTGTTAAAATAAATTCAGAACCTTTTATTTATCCTCTTTAGGCTTTCAAAGCTGATAAACTAATTATTTTTGTCCACTCTTTACTTTCTCTCCGCGATAAGAGTTATTTTATTTATTTATTTATATCTATAATAAATCTCCCCTCTGTTTAAATAATCTGTATGTATATAATATACATACTTAACTTATGTATTGAAATAGATGAAATAATTTTGATTTGTTGACTTTATTAGCCTGCATTCGAAAAAAATACGATAGCCTTATACTCGTAGATAACCACTTATTTCCATTTAAAATATTCGAAAATCAAGATTAGGTCTAAAATGATTGAAAATTTTCTTTGAATTTTTTAAGTTTTGTAGTTTCATGCCTAATCGAATAATCGGCTTTAATACTATTACTAATGCTACCTAGATTATATACTTTTGTAGGTACATAGTTATATTGATTTGCAGATTAGAAATTAAGATATATTTTTTAATATTTCCGCCTTTCGTGATTGTTTCAACTATCTATTTATTATTTTATTTCAGAGACCGAACTGTTGAGAGGATTGCTGAATTTCTTCATCGAGGCAAACTTGTTGAAGCCATTACCCTTATGAGAAATGCCAGGTTAGTTTTACTTTGAATTTCCATCCTTTTTGCTTGCTTGCTTGTTTGCTTGATACTTCGTAGTCGGTACTATAGTATAAATTATTATCTTTATATTTACAATATTTGGATATTTTGGAGCATTTTCGAGTTGGTCTCATAAATCTTTTTTAGTCTGCCAGAAATGCCAAGTAGTGCTTACTTCAAGTGACAGGACCACGTCCAGTTGAACATAACTTTTCTATAGATAGATTTATTCTAGTGCTTACCAGTATTTCTATTGGAAATTGAGACTCTCTTGACGGCTTGGCAAAGAGCTAAAATGTCGAAATTTTTTCTAATTTTTGATTCAAATTTAGAAAAAATTGGAGTTTTCTCTAATTTTAAATTTTGAAATTAACAGAGAATTCATTTAATTATTTTTATAAATACTGATATTAATGCAATGTCATTGCAAATTTTAAACTCGCCAGTTAAAAGTCTCAAATTACTAAAATTCTATTGTGATTTAAACTGATAAACTCATAGTTCCAATTTTTGAGTTTATTTTTCTTAGTTTGTAATTTTAAAAATTATTTTAGATTATGAACTAGTATTAGTAATGATTTTAAGTTTTAAGTTTAAAATTAGTATAGGACATACGAGTAGGACGTTTTTATTTTTTGCCAAATGTAGTTTTACCCAGTATAATAACTCAATTTACTCTATTCAAGTGCTTACAGCTTTCAACTTTATAAGCAGATAAGCAAAGTACCATTGCATATTATGAGTGTAGCTATATAGGTCTTTTGCAATATGAATCTGTTCATGTACATAGTACATACATAGCCAATTGAATCAGGGGCAATTTTTATTTTTCTAAAAATATAAATGGGCAGCGAGCGATTTATTCACTTTTTCATTCCCGGGGAGAAAGTTAAGCTTTTCTAACTGAACTGAACTGACCATTTTTCTTCCTTTTCCTCCTCACAATCTCGACTTTTGAAGTACTCTATAGATAAGTTAACTGACTTGGAAATAAATGGAAATACTCTACATTATACAACTACAGTACTATATACATAGTACCCTAGACCCTAGTATTATGGAACAGTGTTTCTAGATGATATACATAATACAGATATTTACTTACTTGTACTACCTATGTTATAGGTATCTATATGATATGATATTAGTTTGATATGTAGAGTACAAAGTGAAATCTCTTTTCATTTCTTGGCCTTACAAATACAAGCTAACCCTATGAGCCCTCATCCCTATTTGAAGAATTTCCATTTTGTTAGACTAGCTCAGCAATGCAGTATAATTATAATTCGTTATTAGCCCGCATGGTACGCATAACTATCGTAGTAGTACAAACATTTTAATTTTGATTGAAATTACAGATAAACTTTGTCAAGATAAACTTTTACGAATTTTAGACAAAGTCAAATAAAAAAAATTCTTGATAAAGTTGGCCAGCTCTTGTAAACCATTTTATCTTGAGGGACTTTGTTTAGGGTTTATTGAAGTACCTATTGTATAGGATAGAAGTATAGAAGTATAGCAACTGTAGATATTCTCAAATAGCTATAAGATATGTAGATAGGTATTTATCAATTAGTTACTTCCAGTGCAAGTGTATAAGTAAGTAATTTATAGGTAGTTTTTGATTATTAATATATGCCAATTTTTGAATTTGTATACATGCATAGGATTTATTTTTTGTAGGCATAATAAGAGTATTTCCATTAATACTGTAATTTATGTAAGCCTTGTTTTCCAATGTATGGAAAATGGAATTAAACATCGAACGTGGATCGATAGATTTTATTTAGAATCTGATTATACTGATATATAAATTAGACTTTCTATTGATTCCTATTAGATATATCTGTATATGAAATTGATTTTGGTTAGAGAAAATGACTTGTAGTACCCTATTGGTAATTTCAATTTCAAGGTGAAATTGTCCATGAAATTGAAAGCTTATTAAGTAGGGTACTTATTTATTAGAGAGACTCAAGTATTCTGGTACTGGTATGGTAATTAATTTCTCTACTTGTAAACTATTTTAAAATCTATTTATTTATAGTTTTCAGTTAGGTAATTGATTTATTTTATGAGGAAGTAAAATTGCACATGGCTGCTGAATTGAGTTTTCAAATTAAACTTAAACTTGAGTCAAGTTACTTGACTCGAAGCAATCGACTTGTTTTCTAAATGTGTAATTTTGATGCGGATTTATCAAGTTTTAAGACTTTAGAGATGAAATGTAGTAATTCAATTTATTTAAGTATATTTCTCATATGTACGTATTCTGTTATCTGTATTAGTGTGTAGAGTAGTATTAGGCATTAGGTAAATGCTTATATTTACTAAAAGCTTAATATAGGTAAATGACAATCTCCAATCTGGTTTCTGTTATGGATGTTTTATAGAGAAAATGCGGCTATCACACTCTCAATTCATACAAATCATCAAGTCACAAAAAATAGTATAAAATCGATTAAAATTTGAAATTAGATTAAAAGTTACTACTTGAAACAGATTAAATAAATGACATGACCTTAAAGGGTACTCCGAATGATTATAATTATCTTAAAATTATAATATACTCGTATCAGTAAATAAGATATTTGAGTTAGGTTTGATGGATATTTAATTTTGCCAATTTTAAATCTTATATTCTATAGGTATCACTGTAATAAAACTAGGTCAATTTATTTTTACTAGCCTGGTTATTAGTTTATATATATTTATACTTACCATTAGACTGTAATGTAAAGTTAACTTACTGTAAGGTAAGTTTTTGGTTTGGAGTTTGGACATTTTTATTTTGATTGAATTGAATTTTTACAAGATAGATACCTATTACTACTACTAGGGCTTTTTAGTTTTTCGAGAATCCTAGTAGGTACTCGAGGGAAATTGAGTTAAAACCTTCTAAATTCAACTTTTTCCAGCTTCTAATTAATGATAGGACAGGATTTCGAGACTTAATTTGATTATTTTTTGAGAGTATATATTAGATAGGTTTAGGTTTATTTCACTTTTGAAATTTGTCTGTTTAAAAAAAATTAGAAATGATTTTTCTAAATTTTGTGATGCCCTTGTACATTAGTAGGTAGTAGGTACTATAGTAGAGCAGTATTAATTTAGTAAATGCGCAGTTAAAATAGTTTTTTTACTTTTATTTCAAGTAGGTCATTTCTAGAAAAAATACAATCTAATAACAAATAAGAGCCTAGGATCACTTTAAAGATTTAAGAATACATTTATTTATTTACTTTTGGCACATTGTTTCTAGTGTAGATAATATTTTAGCTTTTGGTTTTGGACTTGAAAAGGGTTTTTCATCTTGCAAAGTAGTATATTTTATTCTACTATTTTTTAAGTATATTTAAGATGTAGTTTTTTTTTAGAGAAATAAAGGACAAAACAAACATAAGTAATATATATTGTCGTATTAAATAAAAAGGTTAGAGGATAAGCGAGGAATGAAAGAAAAGGGAAAAAAGTATTTTGAGTCTTTTTTTTATTTTATGAGAAATAAAAATAAGCGAAAGCACGATCTTTTGAAATAAAATGGTTTAAAAATGTCTGATAGCTCGCATTTTTATTTTATAAAGTTGGTATACATGCATATAAAAAAATTTTGCATAATTTTTTAGCATCTTAAAAGCCCAATTTTCTTTTAACTTTTATAACTGGGTACACAAAGTACAAAAGTATACACATAATTTTACTTCTAAATGGTGAAGTTTGTGCAAAATGTAAAAAAAACTAGGGCAAAAGAGGATGTGAGCGAGATAAAAGTGTAGAAATAAAGGGTAATGTCCTATAAGTCCTAGTAAGTTTAAGTTTGTTAAATTTTTTGTTGACCATTGGCTATGAGTGTGGACATAAGACGCTTTCTTATATACTTACTTATCTTATAAAATAAGTAAGTAGATAAATAAGTAAGAAAAAAGAAATGAGTTTTTTCTACTTTCTTTGAGAAATTGGGACATTTTTCTTTGCTTTTGGTAACACTTACATGCATACCAACTAACTATCCAAAGCTGGAGTTAAGGCGAAATATAATTTTTTATCAAGACTAATATTTTGCTATTTTTTCTGATCTCTAGGGAAGTCTGGCCCGAGTCTCCTGAAGATTTTGGTGAACTGGGCTGCGATCACGATGATGAAATTGAAGTATTAAATTCCGTTTTTCTTGGTAAATCTTCAGCCGGATTGAAAAAAGTCATGACTAAATGGATGATGGAAATTGCACAGAAAACTACAGCAGCAAGTGATCCAGTTGAAGAAGATGGTAAGTCTAGCTAATACCATTGTATACAGCATACTTTGAAATTCTTAAAAAGTTTTTTCTACCAGGGCCTTGGTTTTTAGATTTTTATTTCTCTTGTTTTTTGAACCAATTTGCTTTGCTAGGGATTCTACTGCTATTTTTTTTAGAGAACAAATGATTTTTTTTCGGGGACTCGAATTACAAATTACATGTAGAGAAAACAAAGGAATTGATTGCAAGTTCTAAACTACGTAGTAAATGATTCATTTATTTTATTTTAAGGGAGACAAAAGTTGAAAAAGAAGAAAGCGTACAATTTTTTATTTTTCAAACTTCAAACATAGTTATTCAACTTTTACTCTCTTCGATTGAAGAAATAAAGTTTTTTATAGTTCGGCTACCCTGAATTAATTTACTTATGTACGAGTAGATTCAAATATTTCTCAAGTTTTTTTCTTCTCTTTTATCCAAGTAAATTACTATTTCTTACAAAAGATTTAAATCGAGTATGAGATATTCGAGCAGAAATTGAAATAAGGTTCTTGTATTTTCTAAATAGAATTCGAACTCAGAAATTCAAACTAAATCGTCCAACAAATATAAAATTACACAAAATTGTATAATTTTATATTTACTATTCTAGCTTTAACTAGTGTATATACTACCTATGTTATAATCTTACAATTAGACTTGTAATATTTTATTTTTTAAAGATTTTAAACAGATAGAGTAACAATTTTTTAAACCATGAATGATAGGAAATATTCAAAGTTATATTTTGAATACCTAAGCTTTATTTTTTATGTACTACTATTGGATATTCGAGATTTGAGCATTTAGTTTTTGTAACTTAATTTTTTTGGCACAAGTTGTTTGAAAATAAGGGTTAAAATGAAAAGCAAATGGTTTCGTATAATGAACCCTCATTTATTTTACCGGGTAAAACAATGGATTTCATTTCTTTTGTTTCCAAAATTATGAATTTTGATTAGAATTCGAATTTGAATGGAAAAATAGCCAGCTGAGAATTCTCTCACTTGATACTTGATGCATGCTCTTTGTTAATTTGGTGTATTTCATAGTTTTATTCAAATTAATTGTGCAAACTTGCATTTCCACATTTAATTAGCGTGTGAATTTCATCAAAATTCACAAAATTCTCATTCCATAATTTTGATGAGTCCACATATTACATACTATGTATTAGGTAGGGAACTAACTACTTGTATTCGGATTTATTTGCCTTGAAATAATTATTCATTTTTGTATTACTTTTATGAGTAAATAACTGCTCATTCTGATGATTGTAAATTTGAGTCAGTTAGTTAGATATGTATAGATATTTATTTGAAAATCGAATTTTTCTGTCCATTGGTCCGTGTTTTGTCCAATTATTTGGGTTGAATGGTTTAATTTGGCTTTTGAAAATTTTGAAATACAAAACTAAAAAAAAATCGAGATCGAGATAGATATTTTAACGGGTTTGGAGTTTGAGAATTGTACCCTATTAGATAGGTATTCCATTACCATGATAGTTTAAGTTGCAAAATCTTGAGACTTTTTCTCCAGGGGGGAAAGTTTTTGACATTGACACGTTGACATTGTAGTGATGACAGTTTAAGTCTCAAGGTATAACTAGGATAGGATATTTATTTAAATCTGAAAATAATAATAAGAAAATAGTCGAGGATCATATGCTTCGATTCCATTTTCGTGTGACTAGCTGTTGGAAAATGGACAAATTTTTTAGCAAATATCATTTTTTATCATTTTTTTTGTAAAATAGGTACATTAATTTTTAATTGAAATTGTCCTAATAAATTGATAAAATATACATACTGTTATTAGTAGATAGTAAATTCTTTTTTTTAGAATCCATAAATAGGTGAATTCAATACGTATTATTATATAATTTTACCTTATAATTTATAAATTATAAATAGTAGGTAGTAGGTTAGAACACTTACAAGTAAGGATTCAGGCAAATTATTAAAGGGATTTTCTGTTCTTTTTAGGAAAAAGTCTTTTTTTTTCAAATTGTTCATAAAATTTGAGCAAACTGTCAATCATGAGCTTTCGAGTCTGTTGTTCGTTCGTAATACTAAAAGCAATAGTAGGGTACCCTACCTACATTGTAATAAAATGCTATAAAGATTATCTTTGGGGTGCAGGTTCTGAGTTTTGCAGTCAGTCGGTGGCTTTCTTTTTGGTGAATTAACTTTCTATTAGGAAAACCGCTTTGTTTTGACACTTGTCAAATAATCGTAATAGTCGACAAAAGTAAAGTAAAACTAAGGGAATACTAGAGGTATATCAATGTAGTACTAGTCTTACGATTAGTCTAGTCTAGTATAATATCTACCTACTCTCTACCTTATTCATAAGTATAAAGAAGGGACTTACAGATATATCTGATGTTCTGTTTATTTAAAATTTAAGGAGGGGGAAATAATAAGGGGTTTATCGAGGTATGAATTTTTGGTTGAATCAAGAGAAAATGTGAATTATTAGCTCGTAGATATTAGTGGAATTTATTTCACTTTAAATTGGCCAATATTTTGTAAAGGAGTATTTAAATTGATAAAAACTGCTTAAATGTCTATTGTGTAACTACATATTCAAGTCTAATGGTTTTTGTTAAATGCGCTTAAAATCTGGAGAAAGTTGTGGTTTGGAAAAATTTTGGCTTGTTAAAATTTATTATAAATTAGAATTTAGACATTAGATGCCCAATGAACATTTTTTGTATCTACTTTTGCTCAAGTAGGTACATTTAAAAATGATAATTTTCAAGTATATTGTTTTTAATAGGTACTTAACTAGGATTAATTTTTTCGAGCTTTTTCCATGTTCTATATAGTTGTTTATATGTTATAATTGTATAATTGTTTAATATTATTCTAATTCTGTTTTGAAAAGTTGAAACTGAGAAATTGAGAATTCAGAAAGACAGAGAAAGTCGCTTAAAAGTAAAAGTCTCGGCCAAAATATTACTATATAATGCTATCTAGGTGGTACTACGACTATAAGAGAAATGAATTTGAATGCAAAATCTTGCAAGTACTGGCAAAATTTATTGGGATGGGAAATTTAACAGAAAATTAGTCTTAAACACCACTATGGTCTCTGAAATGTATTCAAATAGTTTGACTTTGTTATTTTGTAAGCCTTTCTGCTACTTTCCACTATACTATGTAGTCTTTAGTGCCTTTAGGAATGTGAAATTACAATTTATACATACAATGTAGTAGAAGCATTTATATATGTATATAATATGTATCTAGATGTGAATCTTTATTAGTTTACAGTCTTTATACTTCTTTATGGGAGAAAGCAGATATAGTTTCTACAAGTAACCATATTGAATGGACAAAAATCCTAACTAGTTACCTACTTATAAATGCTTTTTATTTGAGATGTTTGCATACTTATAATTAGGATTAGTTTGGTTTTATAATTGACAATCGACTAGCCTTTGAAATACTGAACTTCTTATTAGGTGTCCTTCTTATTTGAACCCAACCTATAACAAGAGCTATGAGTTTGAGTGGCTAAAATTTTGTATTTTTTTTTTGAAATTTTATGTAATTTTGGTACGATTACTTGTAGATCTGTTAGGGGAAAGGAATTTGAATGATTTTTTTGTCTGTAAATTTGCCAGAAAGATAAGAAAAACAAAAATTCAAAATAGTCCTGCAGCTTACCATAACTTTCTTATGGAGAAAGCGTGTAAAAATTTTAGGGAAGAAAAAACTTTTTTTAAAGTATTTTTTTTCGGATATAAAAATATTTCACAAGAGACATAATACAGATAATAATTTGAGATTGAATTCGAGTTTTACAGTCTGGCTCATAGTGATAAGCTCCATAAGGAATGCATTGTAAGGACTAGTTTGAAGATTTGAAATTTTTTCTACTACTAGTAGTAGTGCTTAATAAGATGTGGGTATAAATAATATCTTTGAAATTCCCGAGAGAGATTCTGAGAATAATAATAAAAATAATAATGGAGTAATAGTGAGAATCGAGATTACTTATGAGAGAAATAAAGCAAAGGTTTGCAGAAAAAATTGGACTCGAGGCATTTTTATTAGATGGTAAAGTTCTTTTTTTGATGGATATTAGCAGTAGGTATTAGTAGAATTACTTACTATCTATTAGTATACGAAAGGATTAAGGAAATTTAGAGGATTTTTGAATTCTGATTCTGCATTTGTTTGATAAAGGAATTTAAGCTAGAAAATGTGTATTAAATGAATTTATCATTCTTATTATTATTAAGAATCTTAAAAAACTTTGGGATTTTTCCTAGATATGATAGGCTTTCTTAAGTTTTAAACAATACCTTTTTATTAAAACTCAAAAACTTGAAATCCTTTATTTTATGATTTCGTTTATCAAAACTTGATAAGATTGTGATTATGTTCAGTTTTTAGGAAAAAATTTTTCAGCAGAGAAACTTTCAAAGAAGGTGAATCCTGTAAAGGATTTTATTTTAAGTTTCGAGAGTGTATTTTGTTTAGGTGTCCTTGTTTTACTTGGTCCTTCAAAATAAAGGCAAAATATGAGAAAAAAAATTCTATTTAACATATTTCAAAGAGGTTTATGTATTAAAAATTCAACGACATCAAAATCTTGAGAGAGTCAGCAGATTCAGTGGGTACAAGACAATGTTGTTTTGAAATATTGAAATTCTCCATTATATTTTTTATTTTGGAATTTGGAACAGACGAACCTGAAGGGTTTTCGTATAAATAATAAAATGTATGGAATTTCTACTGGAGAAAAAAAGTTTGGTTCTTCATTATAACTTATTTATATTTATATATGGTATTGTTGAAGTCATTTAAAGTTTGACAATGGTATAAACAATGGTATAAAATACCTATACTATATAGTAGAAAGATATACTTGTAGTACCCTACCTACCTACTGTATAAAAGTTTTTTTTCCATGAAAGTAGTACAAAGTACAAGGAAAAGTATGAAAAAAATCTAGGCTTGTTCACAATTCATGATAGAATAGCTCGTGAAAGTTTTTTACGATTTTTTTCAACTCTCAAAGAAATAGTAGTAGGGTACGAGATATGTGATATGAGTAGGTACTTGAAGGGGAAAGCACTGATATTATGATATTTTTGCTTTTATATTATTTCCTTGAGCCCCTTGCTGGGTTTATTATTTTTTAATTGAAGTCTGCGTAGCCGGCCGAGCTTTACTTTTTGTTTTTTGGGATGTTTTGGTGGTGGAATTTCATAAAGATTTCATAAATAAGACATTAAATTGTAGTCTAACAGGGGAGAAGCTCGAATAAGTTGATTAGAATTAGAATTTTTGACTACATGTACATAGTAATAAGGTTCTTTAATGAAGATTCTTAATTATCTACTACGAGTTTGTATGCTTTCATTTATATTTTCTTGCGTTTCTTGAAACGGAATACTGTAGGTGCTTTAAGTACAAGTATGTAGTAGTAAACTAAATTAGTAAATGAGGATCTTCAAATTATCTAGGTATGCCTGTAATTGGGCACATTTTCCAAGTTTTTATATTATCTACCTAATTCTACTCTAGCATTAATTCTACCATTTAATATCGATAGTACCCTAATAATAATTCTACCATCTAATGTTATCAAATCAATTAGAAATTTTTAAAATTTAAACCGATCTTGAGATATATTGTAACATAATAAATGAGAAAACGTATAGAAATTATGGAGGAAAAAAGGGTTTACCAATTTGAGAATTTGTGATTAGGTAGTATAGGTAGGGTACTTCAGTTGAAGTTAAAATTGAACTAGAGCGAGGTGTGAAACTTTTTATTAATATCACTAGCTTGTGAATAGCTAGTAATAGCTTGTGAAATGGTCAGTTTTCTTTGTAAGTAAAAATGATGCTATTTTTGTGTTTATAAATGCGAGCTAAATTAAGAAAGTAAAGTATAGAAAATCTTGGTAAAGTATTTATAACCCAAAGGGAGTTTCCTAATGGAGTTTTTGCAAAATATAATTTTTTTTATTTATTCTCAGAACAAAGCAAATGCAGAAAGAAGCAAAAGAATGTCTATAAGTATTATATAAGTACTGAATATGAATGTTTAGTAAGGTATTACATAGTATGAAGTAGATAGTATAAAAATGTCATTAAATATTTTGTGATATTAAAATCATTGTCTTTTTTCTCATTTTGATTTGATCTGATCTGATCTGATCCACTTGTAGTCTCGAAGAGTAATTGTAAGACAATTCCAGATCTTATTAATACATCTATCCATCTATCTGTTTTTGTATTATTCCATTTTATTAGATTGGAAATTCCCCTGATATGAACTTGAGATATTTGTCATAATAACTACTACTACTTCTATGTATGTACTACAAGTACAAGATATAAGATACTGATAGAGATACCGTATTAAACATAAGTAGGTATAACATATCATTTGAGAATCATTTTTTATAAAATTCTTATATCATCTACACACACAAGACTTTTTCCAAGGATCATCGATTTCTCAAGACTTTCAGAGCTGAGAGAAAAAAAAAAGAGAAAGAAAAGTTCTCACAAAAAAATAGAATAATACTAGTTTTTTCTGAACTCGGAATCTTTTGGGCAAAAAGTCAGTCTAGTCTACTTATAGAAATTAGCCCGCATTACTAACTTGAATTTTTCTTAAATTCTGATGGTCATTCATTGTCATAATACCTACCTAGATTTATATCGCACTTTTTTAAAGATGGCTAGGTATATTATTTGTTTGGCAATTCTAAATCTAACTATTTACTTTTCGTGTTCCTAAAGTACTTGTATTGATGCTCTATTTCAAAATGTTTTCTCAATCATTATTTCAGTTAATGTAAATCTTAAAATCATTGAAAATGATTACAATTACGAGTACTTTAAATATTTTCAAATTCGAGAAACACCTGCTTTAAAACAAAGATATGGAACTAAGGTTTTTGGTACAAAGTTTCACGTTTTTGGCTTTAATGGGATGGGGATATTAGGGATAATTACATGAATATGAGCTGCCAGTCAGTATTTGAAGTTGTAATATTTCTAATTGTAGTTGATTTTTTTCTTTAGTTTTTTAAAAATAAATTGTATTACCTGTTTAAATGGCTCATTTAAGTACCTATAAAGCCATAAATTGAGCTAGGATTAATACTTTAAATGCCGGTTTAGATAATTTCTCGTTCTTTTTTCGAGTTTGCTGACTTGGTATAAGACGATATTATTTGATTTTATGTGTATCTTTCTTTACCTTAAAGGGTTTCAGGTTTTCTTAAGGTATCTTCATACTTTGGTATGCAGAACTCGTCGTTTTAAATTCCTATTCCCATAAGAGGACTGGATTTTACTTTCTTTTCTTGAGGACATGTCATTTGCAATATAGCACTAAAAATAAACCTATAATGTGGAAATATGTAATATGGCTTATTTAGAGCTTGAGACTTGGAAATTGTGTGACTTTAACCCAAATTCTTCATTTTTCTTTTTGCAAAAATAAGTCTACCTTCTACAATCTACAAATAGTAGGTACGTAGATACTTTTTATATTTTACAAGATGAAACTTTCTGTCAGGACATTTTTGGTCGATTTTCTTACAGTGAGCCAGTTAATTTATAATAATCATCGAGTTTAGCCTTATCTTCAATGTTCTACTGACTACTTTTAAATTTAAAATACCTAGTTCTGATAGTAGTAAGGGTACTTACTAGTTCTACTCTAGTTTGTGATATTAGTGATGATATTTTTAGGAAAAAACCACATTTTACCCAATCTACCAAAATAATCTCTACAAATTTCCTATCAAGTTTTCAATCTCCGGTTAACTCTTTCAAGTTTTCAGACTCAAACAACCCCCCTTCTTCAGTTTTTGAGCTGAGGATTTTAATTTCTTATGTCTCAACCAGTCAGGGAAGTATTTGACAAGTAAAGATTCATTTATTTATATAAAACGAATACATAAATTTAGTTAGGTAGGTACCTTTATTCTAACAAAATATGATCAAAATACAGAAAGGCTTGTCAATTTAAACTTAAACCTGGAAATTCAAATTTTTCCAGCCTAATAATATAGGTAGTAAGTAGTAGTAGAAATACCTAAATCAATTGTTATTGAATTATGGATTGTTGATGACAAGTTTCGTGATTTCTGATAAACCTAGTAGGTATAATGACTATTTTGAAATTTAAAAATAATAGGTATGATTTTTCGATAGGGTATCCTTACTTGTCTCGAGATATTTTGAATATAAATTACTTTTGCTTTTGTAGTACGAGTAGTACTGTAAAGCAAAGGGTCGACCAAATTTGGCTCAAAAAGAGATAGGGGGAAAATAGAGAAGCTATTTATCTGCTCCTGAACTTTTGTTTCAAAATTTATTTTAGACCTCAACTTAATCGGTTTAAATTTAAAATAATATTTTAAACCTTTTCTTTATTCTGAAACTAAAATATTCGATATTGTAGTAGCAGTAATACAATAAGGTCTATAAAGTATTTTAGTATTAATAGGTAAGCCTATTAATATAAAATGCTTTCAAGTTTATTTACTCTTGAAAATAATTTTGATTTATTGTTGGGAATATTTCGCATTACCTATTTATTGTTAGTATTTACTTACAAGAATAATGTACAAGAGAGACTTAAATACATATTTATTAATTTTAGTGTTAAATACATCTATTAATATTTAAAGTTATTTACCTACTACAAAAAACTTTATGATTACATTATACATAATGATACATTTTATTAATTAATTAATTAATTTTCATTATTTATAATGGGTATTTATTTACATTTATCCAAGTATGTAGGTAGGTATTTAGATTTGAAGAGTATAACTAGTTTTAAGTACCAGTAGTAGTAGGTAGATGAAAAAGGGGATTTGAAAGTTCACAGATTTAGAATTTAGAGACTATAAATATTTTGCTATATTTAACACGGTTATTTTATGTATTTTCCAAAGTATTTTCCAAAGTTTGTTTTCAAAGGAGTTTTGACAAATATTATAGATTTATTCATGAATTTTAAAATTTGAAAATTTGAAGTTTGCCTTAATTATTTCATCGAGAGTCTCTGTACAAGTTCCACTCACTCAAGTTGTACTACTAGTGACTAGTACTAGTGGTAGTATAAATGAGTTGAAATTTTAGACTTTAGATTAGCCTTATTCTGATCTGTAAAGTTAAACAAGTAGTATAGTAGTAGTAGTGTTTCTTATTGTCTTTCCACTTAAATTTACTTGGAGGAAATAATGAAGATAATTAAAAGTTGTAGTTCGACATGACTGTTCAATTATTTTTTCCTGGGAGAAGTTTTTCCCCTTTTTTGGGGGGTTTAATTTATCTCACTTTCACACTGTAGAGCACGCACTATTATTACATTGTACATTGTGGAAGTAGTAGTACTAATAGGATTTGAGTTCATTCACACATGAATATGGTGTTTTAAGTAGATATAAATTGTATAAAATATAAAATATATTTTTTGGGAAGTTTATACATACTTACTACTAGTTGGAATATCTGTAGTAGTCGAGTCCCTTTTGAGTTTTGAGTTGAATTTTGAGGTTTATTTGGAGTCTCATGTGATGTGATAGATATCTTCATTTTCGAAATAAAGTCGGTTTGAAATTCCACCGAAATCCAACTCGAGTTCTTCAGCACCGCCGGATGCTGAACCGCAAAGCCGAGAGTAGGCCATACCACCGATTTCCTAAAAAATGAAATGATATACTTTTTTTCTAAACTAATTCTTATAATTTGTGTTCAAATGTATGTTAAAATTAATAGGTTAATCATTTATCGACATGAAATTTCACCCAGAAATTCTAGAATGTCAATGATTTAGTACTTCGTAGTAGAGTAGTTAATATTGGTAGATAGGTATGAGCCTATAGGTATATGAATTTAAGTAATTTTTGGATTTTCTGGATAGCTTATAATATGTTTTGATTGAGTATTCGTGTTTCGAGTGCCTAAATGTAATACAGTAGTATTACTACAGGCTATAATGGTTTTCTCTTTTTTTTTGTTATTTGATGTTTGGATTAAGGATAAAATTTCTTTGATGTAATAATAATTCAAGACGGATATGCTTTTATTTGTGTCTCGATTAATTTGGGGTCTTGTAATTGAAATCCTTTTGGAAGTAATTCGGTTCGGTTCGGAGCATATGTAGGTTAATATCTAATATTGTTGCTTTCTACTACTAGTAGAAGCACTAATAGGTATACTATTCTATAATGCTAAGTATTAGTAGATGTGACAGATTGAGAGGAAAAGAAAGGGTCCTATATAATTATCGATTATGTTATTCACTCAAATAATTTTCAAATATTAAATGTAGTATATAGAATAACGTTGCTGTAAAGGAATTTCGAAATTGCATTAAAATTTCATTTAAAATTCCCTTTCAATTTTCAAATCTAGTTGAAATTACTAGATGCATTTCTTTCCAAATAATTGAATGAATGAAAAAGGCAAAAGGTTTTGGTTTCTGATAGCAATGAAATGCACTTTTATTTTTCAAAAATATGCCTTACTTTACTAGTTCTATTTTGTTTGATTTTGTTTGAGATCGATTTCAATTTCAAGAATGTTTAAACCCAATTTTGATAGGCTTACCTTATTTGGATCACAATTATTTCTTCGACCAAGTCCAAAGAAATTATTTCTCGAGTCGGTTGTTGAGTCACCTGGACCGAGTTTAATGTATCGGAAGACGACGTAGGATATGACCAAAAGTAGAAAAACTGAAGCTAGACAAGTGACACCGGAAATGAGAATTGTTTTGAGAATTAGAGTCCCATCCTGGTCTTGGATTTCTCCAGCTCCTGCTGATGAATGACCTTGATGGTGTCCTTTTCCCCCGAAAGATCGAAGAAATGAGAGTTTGGGCTGAAATTAAAATAAAGTAAAGGATCATAAAAATTATGATAAAAATTAATTTTTTAGATAGGGGACTTGTTCTCTACGATGAAAGTAATTGAATTTAAATATTAATGGGTGGCATAGGATAAGAGTATTAGAAATTTTGAGGGGAAATAAACAAATTTAGTACTTTTAGGACATACATATAAGTAGTTAGTAAGTTAAATAGTAAGTTGTGTGTACATTTAATATGCTCATAAAATTTTGGGTATATGAAATTTGAGATCATTTAAGTGTGTATTTAGGCATAGAATATGTATGTGGTGGATTAGCTCGCTTTTAAAGAAGTCTCATATTTCAAAATTATAATTAGATTATGTAATTGGTTAGATTTTGCTATACTTTGTTTGCACTAAACTTTTTTTATTTCTTAAATTGAGTTTGAGCATTCATACTTGTAGTTTAATATGACTAATTTTAACGATTTTTATTTTTCTAGATCCTAAATCAAAGAGCGGATCAAGTAAATCTCTAGCTAAAATGCTTTAAGCACTGATATCGTTTGTTATTGTATCTTTTTTGAACGAATTTTTATTAATAGACATATTTTAAAAAGTTGAAAATCTACATAGTTATCAGTATGTATAAGTAAATAATTTCAGAGCTTGAGAGATGTTTCAAACACATTTTGAGTATATTGTTTTTGAGATGGGTTTCTTGCTCGTCTCGAGTCAAAATTTGAAATTTACTTTGGGTTTTAGGAGGGGGATAAAATAAATCCATTAGCTTTTCGGTTGCAAACATTCATTAATAATTTCGTTAATGCACATTCCTTCATGACTATGACTATGACTATATAAATGAGCCCGCAAGGTTCCAATTTGATTAAAATTAAATTATCGATGCTGAACTTGGGGGCTAAATATGATTTTAAATTGTTCTGGAAAAAAGGGAGAAAAATGAACGACACGACCCTGTTTTAAGTTCATATACATATCTACATATATTTATGCCTAATGCCTACTACTTTAGGATACTTGAGTATATTATGAATAGCTAAATGTAAAAGTTTTACAATGAATTAGTTTGTAGGAAATTAACAAAAGTTGGTGAAATATGCGCGAAAACTGACTGGGGAAAAGTTGAACAATTAGTTGTGGAGATAATAATAGATGATTCGAAATTTCTCGAGAGATAGTTGATGATCTTTTATTTAAATAGTAAAAGTATCTTTCTCTCTTATCTATTATTAAGATGAAACTTTGTTGGGAGATCGTCTAGGAAAGCTCGATTTACTTGAGGAAAGTTTCACTCACAAAATGATTAATTTTGCTTACCATGCATTAGTTGCGACTTGAAAAATGGTCAAAAAATGGTATCTAAAACTATTCTATGCATTATATTATGAGTAGGTATTAAAACAATAAAATTTCTGTATAAGGCTCTCCTTTATAAGGTAAACTACTGTATAGTGTAGGTACCAATAAAAATGTTTCTTGAGATAGGACTTGCTCATGAAAGGTTCTCTTTTCTTTATAAGGTACATTTTTAGTCCCAAGCGAGTATCTACCTTATATAGAAGTTTTACTGACATATTATATCTGTATTTTTTGAAAATATCAATAAATGTACCTACTAGAATATATGTATATAGTATATACCTAGCATCGTTTATACTACAAGTTACAAGTATTATTTAAACTACTGATAGTAATATTGTGTTAGAATCTTGTTTTTTTTAAACATGGTTAAGTAATCAAATGAGACTTGAAATCTTTAAAATTTTGAATGCGGGCTAATCGAGCATAATAGGTAGTACTCTGTATGTACATAGTAGTAAATAGTAGTGATATGCAGATGAGAATTTGTAAAGTAGGTAAAATTCTACATATAAACTGTATAATAAAAAAAGATAGATAGTTTTGAAATGTATCTGGATCTTCTGGAGTTTTGAAGTTCTGCTCTGTTTCGTATAGTGCTACTATAAGTATACCTAGTAGTAGTGCTGGAATCGAGTCAAGATTTGAAATACGAGAAATGAATGAAATAAATTATGCATATAAAGAATATCAGGGTAGTCTTTTGTACAAGTACTAGAAAACTAAACTACTGTCTACTATACATATAACTCTGACCTTATACTCGTAGTATGTTAGTAAAAATTCTACCAGTTAGTAGAGTACAGGAAAGAAAGCGAGCATGCAGAAATAGTCAAGAATTATTTATGGAGAAAGTAGAGTAGGAAAGAAAGAAAAATTATACTTTAAGTATTCTTTAAGTAGTGCTAGTCAATATAGGACAGTTTTGAAATACCAGTTCAGAACAGGTGAATTGATAAAATGACATTGCGAATAATTTGCAATATCTTTGTTCCTTGATACGAGCAAGGATTTTTTGATTAACTATTATAGGCACAATTTTGTTTTAAGTATTTTCTATCATTATTTTAAGAATTTTCAAGCATTAGATAGGTATTTCAAATTTTTTTTAATCAATTTAAGTATTTTAGAAATTATACTCTATAGTCTATGTTCTAAATTTTCTGATAATTCTATTAGGTACTAGGCGAGCGGTTAATTTTTTTCAATTATTATACGGGAGGTCCTCATGCATCTGTGTCTGGATGACTATATGATAGTCATTGAGTAAATTATGTTTGTGAATTTTTTGGATCAATATATTTTAATGAAAAAATATGATTATGTTTTTTTTGACTTTGACTTACCGAGATAGAAGTCTGTTTTTTGGAAAGTTGATGATGTTGCTGCGGATGTTGCTGGTTGTCAGGAAGTTTGTCCGGAAATCCATCAATCGATTCCTTCTCGATCTCTCCGTTTTTTCTCCCTTTTTTTCCATCGATAATTGCTTTAGTTGAAGAATCATCATTTGTCCTTGTCTTTTTCCCGCTCTTCTTACCACCACCATCACTATGATGGTGAGATTTTGCACTTTTTGGATCTTTTTGGATAAATCCAGCACCACCGGAGGTTTCTGGGTATGATGATTCTATTTCTTCTTGAATATGCTCTTGATTTTCTTGTAACTTTTGTTGTTCTTGATCGGTAAAAAAATACGACCTGGTTGGTGGTTCTTGGGACTCTGGTGGTGGTCTTGGTTGGACCGTAGTAGTTGATGGTGAAGTTTCTGGAAATTTAAAATGAAAATGATGATAAGAGTTGAACCGAGCCAGAGAAAAGATAAGAAATCCAATTACGGTCTTCGACTTATCTATTAGAGCTGTTCTACTACTAACACTAGCAAGTAAAGCTTCATTAAAAAATAAAAATATTATATGTAGGTACTTTAGTATTACATCTGCTGCTAACAATTTATAGAAAGATTTTAAAAACCTCATAATATGTATTAGTTTCAGTAATTTGAAAAAGCGAAATATTTGTCCCTATCAATATTTCAACTACACTTTTAGGTCATTTAAAGACAATTCTCTCTATAGGCGAGGGTACGAATAAAAATGTTCCTTAGGATAGCACTTACATTTGAAACAGTCTCATTATAAGATATTCTTTTCTATAAGATACCATTTAATGCGTCCCGTCACAATACTAAAGTACCTTTGTAGTTTAGGTTTAGATAAATATTTTCCATTTGAACTTTTTTTTTTGAATTTTGGAAATTTTACTTGTAAGTAAGTCCTATTAGCCAGGAAAAAGTAAAAGTATTACGTAAGCTAAGGTACAAATTTAATACAAGATTACAGTTTGATTGGTGTATTACATATGGGCTTAAGTGAGGTTTTAGCTGATCTTGATGATATTATTTGTGAGGAAAAGCGAAATTTGGTGATGAAACAAGAAAGCAAAGGATTACCTTATATCTGTATACTGTACTACATAGTAGGTACTAGGGCACTTTTATTTTTTTATTTTATTTTATTTGTTGAACTTTAAGATAAATTGTAACTGCTACTACTGCTGGTTAGTACGTGGAAAGTAAAAGTAAAAGATAAAAAAGGGATTAAGATAGAATTGTCGATGAAAGAATCATTAGATTTTACTTTTACTTTTACCTTTAATCTTAAGTGGTTGTTGTATATTATACTTATACAGTAGTTATAGAGGTTTGTACTACATATGTAATGTATCTAGCAATAGAAGTACAAAGTATTACAAAAGACCCCAAAAAGAAATTTATTTTTGGAAAAGTACGTGCTCTTTAAAGGTGGGCTAAATTCATTAGGGGTTAGGCCAATAAATATAAATGTTAAATGGATTGAACTGATCAGGCAGGCTGGCTACTGGTATTGGGGAAATTTATTTTATTTTATTTTATAGGCTACGACTGTTTTTGAATTTTATTACTCGTATAATTCAATACATTTAAGTACTTTCTGATAGTATATTAGCATTATTTACTACTATCGATACTAAATAAGTATTAACATGTAATTAAGTACCTACATAGCTATAGATTTTAGATAAATAATGTAGGTATAGGAAATTTTCAGTTTTTTGAACTTTTAAGGTGAGCTTATTCTCGGGAGTTCTGTAACTTTACCTGCTTAAATTTTCATATCTCGAATAAACTAGAAGGTAATTAAAAGGTTGAATATGAAGCCAATTAATCTGATATCTGAAGCATGAATAATGCTAATAATTTTGGAAATATTTTGATTACGGTGCAGTAGGTTAAAAACTAGATATTGCAGAAACTATTATGCCTAAATATTACTCGTTTTAGGCGACAAATATCCGTACTAGTAGTAGTAGGATAGGGTACTAAAGTTAAGTTTACATACTAATATAATGAAATGACTAATGTCAATGTTCTTATTTCTATTACAGATTATTGACTTTAATTTAAAATTTTAGTACCTTTATCTATTCCTGTGATTTCTTCAGTAAAATAAACTTGGGTTGTTAGCTCCAGTGAATTTGTTACATTTAAAAGCTGTGTAGTTGAGGATAAATAAGTATAATTTGATGATGATATGAGAGAAATATTATTTTTGGTCAGAACATTGATAACTTTTTCTCCTCTAACGGATTCAGGTCCCGCACATGAAAATGATTCGAAATCAATGAGAATTTGTTTCGAGTATAATTCGACGATCTGAGAAGCATCAAAGTCCTGGCAGTCCCAACCATTTCCTAAAATTTTGATAATATTTATTGGTTAAAATTACTACTTAGGATAGGCAAATGCGTATACTGGTGACTAATTACATACCTTCGGCTAATTTTACAGATTTTAGATGATCGACAAGTTCAAGCAGAGCTATCACGACAAGGTTGAGATCGGTCAGTGCACATTTTTCCAAATTAATATCGATTAATTGTGGGAAATATCCGAGTCCTGACTCCTCGAGTAGTTTCACTGAAAGTGATGGACTTCCTGAGAGATTCAGTATTTGCAAATTCCCCAGTGGTTGAAAGCTCTGTGTACTAAATTCAATTTGAGGTTCATTCAAATTAGCCGCTTGTAAGTATGACAATGAGGTCAGATGAGAAAGAGCACCGTTCACAATGACTTTGAGGGGATTTGAGGAGAGGTCGAGCGACTGAAGGCCCGACAGATTGGCGAGCGAGTCTTTGTACAGGGTTTCAATTTTATTTGAGGATATATCGAGTGATTTTAAATTAGGTAAATTGTCGGAGATTGTGATTGTCCAAATGTGATTTGAATTTAGGTTGAGTTCGACGAGATTTTTGAGATTTTTGAGGTCGGTCGAGGTGAGATTTGTGATGAAATTCTGCTCGAGTGATAGAGATCTGAGGGATTGTGGAAGATTCTGGGGTATTCTTGAGAGTCTGAAAGTTAGTCAGAGAGAAATAAAAATAAATCTTTAAAAATAGAATTTATTTTGAAAGCTTTAAATTAAACCCTATAACTACTGTACTTGTACTATTGGTAGTAGGCTGTAGAGTATAAATCTAGTGGAGATTTATCGGAAAAAGAAACAAATATTTACTTTAGGACAAGTCCTATAGCCTACTTTAGGTGAGCTCGCAGCTGCACACCTTTTTTGATATTTTAGATACCAATCTAGTCAACTACAGAATACATAGTCAAAAGGTATACGGAGTATTGGAAAAAAACTTTGGAATAAATGAGATTTAACTGATTTTATCGATCTCAATGATAATATTTTTGATATAGGCTGAGGTTTACAAATATTAAAAGGCACCTAGGACTTATCTGTGTGAAAAATTTGACCTTTGACCTGCAAAATTGACCAAAAATTATAATTTTTACTAGTTTTGTTAAAATATTTTCTTTTTTTTTCAAAATTTTATGCTGAGTTTTTTGAAATAAACCTTTTTTTGCTCTAGCCATTATAGTTTTCGAGATATGACCATTTAAATATTGAGAATTGGCAAAAAATTGTGTTATTTAATCCAATTTTACAGGTCAATGGTAAAAATTTTCAATTACTGTAGTTGCATTAAGGGTGGCAACGGTAACCTCGAGTGTCCTTGAAATATATATTATTGAAATTGGTCAATAAGGATTTGCTTTTACCCCAACCCCTTTTATAACTTTTGAACATTAGGGTATTAAAAGTCTATAGCACGCTTTCTTGATGGTTTTGACAATTTTGTTTCACTATTTTTACTTTGAACTTTGAAAGGAAAACAGTAGTGTGTGTGTGTAGAAAGCGAAAGTTTCTTTTCTAGTATTTGTATTTGTTTCTCTAGTTCAATTCTACAAGATTTTAAGAGACTATTTTATAAGGAATATATTTCATTTATTTTACTATTTTATCTGTCGACAAATCTCAACTTTCTCTTATAAGGTAGTAGTATTAGTATTCGTAAAGATTTTAGGGTTAAATGCAACCGGAGAAAAGTTTTTTTATTCATTAATGAGAAACTTTTGTATAAAATAAAATAAAAGAACCACAAAAATGGATTTGGAACTTTGTGAAAGTTTTTTTTGCATTTTTTGGGGGATTTCGCCCCAGGGGTAAATTATATTTTAATGAAGACATAGACAGACGTAGTTTTAGACGATAGAAGTAGTAGACGTTAGAAAAAATTAAAATTAAAAATAATGATAATGATAATGTAGATTTTGGATTCCCTTAAGGGAAGCTTCTAAATTTACAGAATTTTTCACTTTATAAATAGGTACCTAATACTCGTAAGATTATTGAAGAAGCATTACATTTGCTACTCAACTTTGGAGAAAAATTCAAAAAATTGAGCTGAAATCCAAGTTTTTTCTTGAACAAAAAGTTTTCAAATACTCATAGGTATATATTCTGTAGTCTGTAGTAGTAGGTAGGTTTTTGATTACAATTTTGTGAACAAGGGTGATTACATGCAGTTGGCAATTGTCTATAAGTATCTGGTAGTAAAAAAATTATTTTATTTCGAACTGAAATTATTTCATTGAGGTTTTGTTAACTGCAAATTTGTCAAAAGGCTAAAAGAGTTTTTATCAGTAAAACATTATGAAATTAATTTTGAGATAAATTTTTGTTGTTTCTCAAAACAAATTTAAATTTTGACAAAAACTTTGAAGTAATATGTCTTTGGATTGTTTTAGGTAATTTGTAAGTGGTTTTGTAATTTGGCGACTTGACCCTTGACTAAATTGTCCAAACTCTGTCAAAATAATGCTTGCTACGAGTATTATTAGTACTGTAAGTGGTAAGGAGAATAAGAAATCGAATTTGGCTTTCCAACTTTTGGGGAAAGAAGTTTGAAAGTTTCTTTTTCTACCACTATACAATTGTATCTTTTTTTGAGGTGAGGTAGGAAAAAAGCAATAATGATGTCCTGGTCGACCAATTTACACGAGCTTAGTTTCATTGCCAGTATAGTACTTATTGTTAGATAGTAGCCAACTACTAGTATAAAATAATACTTTAGAATGTAATATTTAGGGAACTGATAGTAAAGTCAAAGACAGAGTTTGTACTTCCGTAAAAAGTTTCACTTTTTTGAGATTCGAGAAATAAAAAGTATTTGTAGTACTACCCTATCTAGTAGTAGTACTGTACTAATACATACTAGTATTGTCGGTACTTGGGTAGATTACATATGTTTCATTTTAAGGGTGAATGTCACTCTCACCAAAAGTCAAAGTCAAGATCAAACAGTTTTTTTATAGAAATGAAAAAACCTGAAATGTAGAACGGAGGATTTTAACCAATTTTTAAACACAAGTATTATACACTAATATGCAGACTATAATGTATAGTCTGGTTTAAGCGATAATTGAATAATATGATAAAACTTTAGAATTGAGTTTTAATTTAATTTAATAGGCATGTTTTGATTTAAAAAACTTACTTATTTCCATTAACCCAAAGTCTTGTGAGATACTCTAATCGTCCAAAAGCATCATCTTCAATCTGTTCAATGATATTTTCATCCAGGTTTAAATTTTCCAGATTGGGGAAAGTGTCAAAGTCTCCTGTTGAGACCAGACTGATGTTATTTTTAGACAGCCTGAGGTCTCGAATGGTTTTTGAGAGTGATTGGGGGATTCTTAAGAAGCCAGTTGAGGTGAGGTCAAGTTGCTTGAGAGGTGAATTCCACATGAGACCTTGACCTTGAAGAAATATGCCTAGTTGTGGATTTGACGAGAGGATTAGGTGACTCAGGTCTGGTAGATTTGAAAATATTTGTGGTGGAAATGAAGCAAAGGAATTGCTGTCAAGATTGATATATTGAAGGTGTCTGAGACCCTGAAATTAAGAATATGGTTTCTAGTTTATTTCAATGGATTTTTTAATGATAAAATCTACAATTTTTGAAAGATTTTGAAAGTACAGATACTTTAGTAAAAATATTTAGTAAAATATTTTAGACCATTGAATAGCTCTTTAATAAGAATCTCATTTTAACATTAAATTCGTTTTTAAATTATTAAATTAGTAATTACACTTAAATTCGCGTAAGTCATTAGTCCCTTTTATCAAAGCCATTAGGTAATTTGGATTGTATTTTTAATCTTTAAAAAATATTCTGATAGATTTTTAAGGGTTTCTGAGAATTTCATTCAATTTTATTTAGAATTTAAATCATATATTAAATTAAATTACAGATTACTCGAGTACCTACTTACATAGTAGATTGAACTCAAAGGGATTTTGAGATTTAAAAGCTAATTTTCGGTATAAATTTGAAATTCAAATTTTGAATCAAAAATAAATTTGGCTTTGAAGATGAGTAGAAAATTTATATTTTGTTCTGACTCTTACTTTGACTTAAGCCAACCTTACATTGCAATTCCAAGTAATGGATTATAAAATTTATAAAGCACATGTTAGATAGGTGAGGCATACAAGTAGTGTAGTAAATAAATTAGATTAATCATGAAATTAAATATTTACTCACTTGAAATAAATTTGGATCCAGGTACGAGATTTTATTTCGACTTAAATTAACACTAGTTAGATTTTCCAGTTGCCCCAAATTTTGTACAGTATCCAAAAAATTTGAGGACAAGTCAAGAATTTTTAATCCTTTAAGTAGCTGCCCGGCTCTGAATTGAGTCAATTGATTCGAACTTAGGTCGAGATTTTGAAGATTTTGTAAAATTTGCAAATTTTGGGAAAAAGTTTCATTTTCAAAGAATTGGATTGAACATGACCTAAATGATAATTCAATCAGTTTGTTTGAATCAAATGCGAGTAGCCATTGATTCAATTTGAGTGTTGAAATGTAAGTTAAATTATAATTGTGAAGTTCGAATCGGGTAATTTTTGAAGTTTTTTGAAAATTTTGGGGAAATTCTGTGTGAACTCCAGGGTCACCGGAACAGGTCACAGACGAAGTTATGGTGTCACAAAAACACTCAATTGGACAATTTTGATCACCACCACATGAGAATGTGAGCAGGTTGACAGTCAAAATTGACCAAAATGTCCAAAAATATCTCCAAGCCATGATTGTTCACTTTTTGTATTTAACTATAAATCATTTTAAACTAAATTTGTATTTATATTTGAATTTGAATTTCATATAAGGAAATATTAATATAAGTGATAAGAAAGGTCTTGATCTTGTTCTGATTTGATTTGTTGAACTAATTTTAACTTGGAAAAAAAACTCTGAATGGATATAATTATCTGTTAATTTGCGTAATTGGCAAAATTAACTCGTAAAAAATATTGCAATTGCACAATTATATCTCACTTAATATTAACATAACTTGTATATTAATGTTAATATATTCTAGTTATTTAGTATAGTACGAGTAGTACAACAATACTTGTTTTAAAATAAAATATTTTTACAATATTAAAACATACAAGTTCTACTATAGTAGTAGGCAGTACTGTATAAGGATTCAGAACCGGTTCTTGGGAATTTTTTTAGGAGAAATTCGGGTAGTATGATACCCGGATTGTTTTGTTAGACTGACTGATCTTGTACATTTCTCTTGAGTAGAAATAGTGAAAGAAATTTTCGAACTGAAATTTTAAGTTTTGCTTTGCGCATATCAGCGATATTTACAAGTAAAGGTTTCTAAAAAGTTAGAAACATTTTTTCTAATCTCAAATTTAGGATTGTAGGTACATGTTACATGCTATTGGTACATTATTCATGGTACATATTTATATACTCTTCAGTATCAGTCATCAGAATCAGTATTCAGCTAAAACATTATAATATCTGATCCAAGATCAATGTTTGAGATTTTATTCTACTTTTGACTTGTCAAAAAAAGGCAATATTGAAATAGGAAAACTTGATCAATTCAAGATTCTATTGTTAAATAAAATATAGAAGCTAGTGGATAATGGATAGTACCTTAGCTAGTAGTATATTATTAGTATCTAGTAGCAAAATTGAAATTTATTTGAATTGATTTTTTTTGAGCTAAAATATACTAGGTAGTAGTAAAATCTTGGTTTTAACAATGTGAGGTTTTACTTGCGTGTTGATATTTATTTTTTGCTTGAAATGCATTTTCCTTTTGTAGGGTCTATCTAAAATCTAAAACATCAAATAATAATATCTGATATTATTTTGACTTTTTCGGTATACTATTTGTACTGTATTGGTTATGTCTTGAGTTTTCAAGTGTCCCTTGTTTCATATACTCGTAGGATAGTAGGTCCTAGGTACTTATTGCCAGCCTACCTAGCATAGAATATCGGTATAAAATTGTATAAAAAATGCCTAAGGGGAGATTGAGAATGTTAACACTGTATAAATGATAGATTAGCTTTCTTTCTACTCGTGAAATAAAGCTTTTTCTAATCTTTCTACTATAGTACTTGCTAGTAGGTACTACTGATAGGATTCAAGTACATGTACTATAAGTATAAGGTAATATCAGTACTACTCAAGTTGGCTTGAAGGACTTATAATATTTTATTTATAGAATCATATCTTGAGATTGAGAAATGAGTTTGCTTTTGTGTGCCTGCCTGTTTGTTTTACTTTTATTTCATTTTATTTTACTTTATCCGCATCAAAAAGATTATTTCTCATTTTAGACTTGAACTCTTTAGAGAAAATAGATTGGTTTCTGAATTTTTGAGTTTCAAATTTTGATTTAATTTTTATTAGAAAGTACTGTAGTACCTCGGCGTAATGATACATTTTGAAAGTTAGAATTCTTCTGAGATTTGTTTAATTTTATTATAAACTAATCGGATAATTTGATCTAAAATTTTGTGCATATTTTAATGAAATGCGGAGTGTATCTAGATTTCTCTTAAACGACTCTTTATGTAGGTAGGGTACCTTAATTTTACAATTTATAAAGTATCTACCTAATTAGATACCTAATTTTAAAAAGTTAATTTATTTTAGTGTTACAAATTACAAAAAAACACAAAATCTTGAGGAAATATTTCAAATTTGACGATTTTAAAAATTCATGTTTATTTTGAATTTTTTCGTTTAATTTTATTGGATTAATGCAGATTTTGAGATAGATACTGCTGAATAATTGGTAGGGCAATAAGTTACTTACCTATTACTTATTCTTATTACTTACTATTAGAATTAGAGCTTAAATTATTACACATTCTTATGATTATTTGTAGGTACTAATAGTATAGAATCTGGTTATCTGGTTAAAACATGCCTTTATCTGAGATCTGAGATCTGAGCCTGACAATGAGATGCGAATTGAGAATATTGGATATTCGAAATTGAAAGCTTTTACTGTAAACCGGAAACCTTTTATGAGAGAATGAACTTGGAAATTAGAAAATTCAATTTGGACTTACACTTTACTTTACAATTTGGGTTCTGAATTTCTCCAAGATCAGATTTATAACCCCCTTGAATCCAAATCTATTTTGGTCTATAAAATACAATGTGGCTCTGTAGAGTAGACTGAGGGAAATTATTAGCTCGCATTCACTCAATGGTCAAAGGATAGGATAGTTATATACTTTGTAAAAAAAAGTCAATTTTATTTCGAATTTTATGCAAAATGACTGACAGGCTAAAAAAAGTTGTCAATAAAATTGAATTTTGCATGTGCATGCTTGTATAAAGGTATGGATAATCTGTCAGAATTGAACCTTTGATTATTTTTACAAGTCGCAGTATGAAGGGTAAACTTTCATGATGATGGGGATGTCGATTTTATTAACAGATTTTATATTTCACTATTTTATATCAGAATTTATAGATTCGAGTCTTTGCTATTTAACCCCTTAGATTTCAATTTGAAACTCTGCAAAGCTAAACTAACAAAGGATCAAATGACAATTGGTCTGGAGGATCTATTAAGTGCTTGAGAAATTCAATAGACCTACGAGTACGAGTAGGACGAGGACTAGGAGTTATTACGAGTAGTAGATAGATCTTTATATAAATATTTAAGTTGAGTTGCTTTTGGGGAGATTTTTAGATTTCGCAGAGCATATTGATATAAGAATCAATTTATTTAATAACCTGAGAATATAAAAATATGGTGACTTTGACTTTCCCCCTAAAAGGTTGATAAATCCTAATAAAGTAGGTACTAGGTACTACAGAATATTATACCTACCTAAGTATGTACCTTTAAGTTAGGGCTAGCTTCGATAAAATGAACTTTTATTCAAATTTTTCATCTTAATTCCTACAAATTTTAAAATAACTAGGTATGGTGCTTGAAGGGATACTAAAATAAAATACCTTATATTCAAATGGAAAAATAAAATTATCTCTTAAATACTGTTCCATAAAAACATTAGACTCAAAGGGTTGAGAATCTTGCTTATTTAAAAAAAATTCTATGTATCTTACCTATATGCTTTGACTTTTTGTCTAGTTACCTATTTTGAAATTTGAATTTTAGTTATATTGATAGCAACAGTCATTAATTGTGATTTGTAACAGTAGTTTTAAGTTTCCTAACAAGTTGTCCCTTTTCTAATAGTTGGTCATACTGTAGGTATGGTATAGTAGTATAGGGGAAATTGAATAGGTATTTTCACCCTTATATAGTGTAGTAAAGGTACAATACACTGTAGGATGTACCTATACTATTTTCTTTGGGCTTCTTTTTTGCTTACATTTGAAATTTTGGGCAAATTGATTTATCGTTTAAGAGCAGGGGGTTCAAACTTTGTGTGCTAACTTCTTTATATGGGGAAATGTACCAACCTACATGTGTTGTGTATGTAGGTATTAGGATATGTACATAATATGTAGGTATGTGAAATTACTGTGTGGGTACTAGATATTTTGGTTTAGGTTTAGATGGTTGGTGGGGAAAATAAAGTAAAAGTAAAGCTTGACTTTAATTTAATGTAATCCTTATGTGTTCAAGTAAAAGTGTGTAAATATATCAGGTCCCAAATGAATTCGGACCTTACCCTCCTTACCCTTATCTCATAAATATAAAATAATAATAAATAAATATCTTCAAAGTGCCGACAGACAAACCCTGTCCAGAGTCCTGCTGGCTCTGGTCAAAAAACCCTAACATTTACATTTCATTTATTAGAAACACACAATATTAGACTAATGGTAAACTGACCATTTTCATTCATTTTGGTTTAGCTACCTCTAAAAAGTAGTGAAATTAAAATCTTTTTTATGAGCTCAAATCTGAATTCTGAATACTTTGATCTTTTTAGATGAGCATTTTAAATATGATGTATCTCATCTCAAATGTCTAACTCAATTCATTATTACCGGTCAAGAGAAATCCTTTGATGCTTTTTTTTTTTACTTTATTTTAAACTGATTTTCAAATGATTCTGAATTTCTGATTCCCATTAATGTTCACTATTCTTATATGTATCAGTAATAGCATAGCCTACTAATCCTAAGTATTAGATAAAAATTAAAAACAAAATTTGTGTTTAAGCATATTATAGTCTGTAGAATTTTATTATTGATTTTTGATCTCGATCTCTATTTCTTAGTTCGAGTATATAAAGTAGATTGCGAGTATTTTGGTCGTTTATATTTCTTGGAATGTTTATTAGACAAGTGCATCGCAGACAAGTTGATAGTATAATTGCATTTCTTGATCTCTTTCATGGTTTTTATTATAAGTATTGTAGTAGGTATAGGTAAAGTACCCTACTTATTATTATAAAATAAATTATAGGTAGGTACTAGGTACTAGTATCTGTACTACTGAAATGTAGCAATAGATCCTGATCTTAAAATCTAATAATGTGTAGGTATCTTGTATTATATGTAGTGATCTTATCCTAAATATCAGAAAATGTTTCTAATTAAATAACATTCATCATTCTGGACAGACATAAAGATTTCCTCTTACACTTATTCCTAGATCTACTAACTACTTGTAGGACATGAGGGTAGGTAATGTAATCAGTATCAGGTACATAATGTACATTGTAATTGCAATTGTAATACCAGTAAGTATATCACTATCATTATTTTATTTTATTATATCTATAATATAATAAAGTTGTTAAAATCTCAATTTTATATTTCTTACCTACTTATTCTAGATATTTGTAGATTTAGGTAGAATCAAAATGGAAAATAGCAATTACTTATAGGCAATACTACTAGTTTTATAGGTACATAAAATTTTGGCAGACTAGATATTTTAATGGAAAAATGGTAATATAGCAATTAATAAATGTCACAAAACACATGGTGTGCCGATCTAATCGTATAGGGTAAACGGTAAAGTAAACTAGTAATGGATGGCCAGGTAGCAAGCTACCATCAGTATAATACTGGAGAGTCTTAGTCTTAAAAGGTCATTACAATTTCAATTAAATCGAAAAGCGAATATATTTTTCGCCCTGCATTTTAACCGTTATAAAGAAAATATTTGGCAAATCTTAAAACTTAAAATTGTTAATTTCCGTCACTTTTTGTAGCATTTCTTGTTAATCTCGTAGATACTCGTTCGTACAGTACGGTTTATCGTCAATTATTCCTCGACTGAAAATTAAAATTACTTTTTGGATTGAAAATTTTATTGTGGGTAGGTAGTAGGTACATAATATTTGGTATATGGAAATTGATGATACAGAAGAGATCTAACATTTTTTACACGGAATTATATAAATAGATAATTAGAGTATGTAAATTCGATTTAGATTTGCATTTCCAGGTTTTTATTAAAAATTTACAAAACCTTCTACACTACACTACTCGTACACGCTGATTCTAATTTGAATTTGAATGTTTAATATATAATTTTCTGATACTTATTTTACACACAAGCTCACTAGACTAGTTTTATAATCAAAATCCAAAGTCAAAATGTCCAAATCTTTCAAAATCAAGGGATTTATAGTGTTTTTCTAAAACTTTTATGGTTTCATTCTTTGTACATTTCTATGTAGCATGATTTATATTTCACATGTTGATTAGAATATTGATTCTCGTTTACATATCTACGACAGACATATGACGGGTTTTGAATTTTAGATTATTTAAGCTTGCTCATTTCCTGTATTAAGAATCTGGACAAGTATGTATTTTTCAACTAAAATAGAAGTACTTACTTGTAGAATCATAGTTAGGTATAAGTAGTTAGCTTTTGTTTCTGTTTTATTTATTGTATTTTGTGTATTCTACAATGTGCTTGTAGCTTGTGGATATTACTTAAGAATTTTGAAAGTTTTTAGATCTTTAGAGGAGTTTGTGAGATCAAGAAATCTTGGGGTAAAATCTCATTAAAATGTCGAGCAAATCCTTTTATCTGAGTTAAATTACTAAATCTATTTTTCATTGTTTCCCTTGAACTTGCATTATTTCCTCCTTTGTTTTATAACTAATAAAATACTTGTGTACCTATATTATTATTCCACTGCCATTGCAATGTGATATTTTAGAATGAAAAACTTTGATAGATTTCAATATTTTAGTTTCGAATTTCGAATTTCAAATTTCAAATTCGTATTTAAGCTTATTATATTCTTACTTTATACTCTTGCATCTAGTAAAACCTCTATATAAGGTACTCGAAATTGTGTAGTAAAAAGCACCTTATAGAGAAAAGGATCTTTTAAAGCGTCTGTTTAACATGTAACATGCATCTCGAGGGACAATTTATAAGTACCTAGGTACCTATGATATTGGTTTCTATATCTGACTTTCAAGCTTGTATATTAGTAAAGTTAAGGGAGTAAGTAGTATGTACACTACCTTGTTTAGAAGTTTCACTGTATACTATAGATAGTAACATGTATATACTTTACTTATATATAAATTGACATTGACATTGATCTTGAATTCTAATAATATTGATTTTTTATTTATTTTTCAGGGGAGAAGGCTGCAGAACAAGCGGAGAAAAATAATCTCGATGATAATGATCCCGAAGAAAGTGGGATAGAAATTGTAGAGGAAAAAGAGAAAGAAACAATCATGGGCTCGGATTCGGATTCCGAACCAGAGAAAGAAAAGGAAAAAGTTGTTGATAGTGATAAAGTTGACGGAGAAAGTGATGCTGAGGAACCCCAGGGGGGAGATTTTGAAGGAAATAATGAAGATGGAAATGAAGACGGTGAAGGTGAAGATAATGAGAATGAAGATGAAGATGATGATGATGAGGATCAAGGTAAACTTCATTTATTTTATTATATATCTTACATTCGATTTTATGAGTTTCAATGAGAGAGCTTTGCATAGGTGTACCAGACCAGAAGTATGTATAATATTCTCTAATATCCAAAATCAAAATGTTGAAATGTGTATAAAAATGTCTTGTATTTTAGCATTTGATTTTACACACTTTTCATAGATATATTTTAATAGATATACATGTATTAATGAAAATATAGAGTAGCTCTGCTTTCAAACAAAAGTGAAAAAGTGAGTGCTTAGAAAATGATCATAATTTTACGGAAAACATGAATTTGACAATTTAGACTTTGGTCCTTAAGTTTTTTTTTCGATTTTTTATTTAGAAATTGTGTTTTTTGAGCTGTCATTTATCATTTGGTTTTGCATTAGGATTTTTTTGTTCTCTAAAAATACTTTTGTTATTTGATCACTGTCAAACTTAATCTATCTCAATCTCAATGTAGTAGGTATCCTACTATGTATCTATGTATATCTAGCACCTATAAAAGAACTTGTCCCTTTGAATTCGTCAGATGCTTTATTCTTGAGTACCCTACCCATTTCATAGTAGGGTTATAAGGGTACTACTTTTTACTAATTTTAAGAACCTTCTATTACTGTTATATGAATATTTATTGATTTCATTTTACCTTTAAAAATAAAATTTGAATATTAAGCACATTTTACTGCTGGATAATTTTTCAAATTTTCTAATCCAGCTAATTTAATATGTATTTTATGTACTTTGATAGATATGCCTAATACATGTACAAGTAGGTACTGATCTATAAGATATTTGTAATATCTGTAGTAGGTCGGTACCTACTTGAGTTTTTTCTTCACGATTCTCGAGTTTTTACTTCCTTCCTCTTCAAGTCCCTCTTTTGACCTTAGCTTTTGAGTGTTTTTCGAGGTTAAAAGCATTTTTCCGTTTCCAATATATTCTGTGAATATCGCTCTTTTATTTTTATTTTTTGGTGGTCTTATTCTTAACTCCAGATATGTACTTTTACTATATATTGGTAGAATCAGTTTCCGGATGTCTAAAATGTCCGTTGAGTTAGATTTCTCTTGTGTATTTATTTTGGTCTTGGTCCAGTCGAGCTTGAAAAGTCAGAATATAATGGATTTCCGTAATATGGGATATGAATTCAAAATGTTCAAAAACGATAATATCAACTTTTCAAATTCTACAATGATACACAAGATTAGTTTGAGATTTAAAATACTTAAGATAAGATAAGATTAGCTTAAATATCCCGATTTCCAATATTTAAAAAGTTGAAAATTTGGGTATGATTTACTTAATTCTTTTAAATATTTAAAGATCCAAAGTGCTTAATGTAGGGTATTTTTTTTACATAAAAGTTTAAATTTAGGATATTTTAGCTTGAGAAGGAGGGTTGTGTCTCGAATTGAAAGATTTCTTTTTACGGTCTCCCCTATTTTTATTTTATTTTCTCCAGCTGCAGAAGTTGTGTAATATTATGCCTTTCTAACTCATTTATAACTCTCTTTTTCAAATAAAGTTTGACATTCTCTGTGTACTAGTAATAGTAGTAAATATTAGTCGTAACACTTTGTAAAAATAAAATGGAAATCATTTCGATTATGAGGGTTTCAAGTTTTTAAGAATCGAAAGATTTCTCCCCCTAATAATAATCCTCAAAAGCTCTGGTTCTTTTTGTGAACTGTTTCAGTTTAAAACTTTTTTTGTTTTTCTTTTACCCTATTACTACTTACTAGGTACTAACTACCCAATATTTCTAGAATAAGTTGAGCTTGTAGTTGTACTTGGTTGTACAGTACAAATATTGTATAGAAGTAGTAGTAAGAAAACATTAGCCCCAGTAAATAAGTTGTACACCCTGGTAATTTGTAATGGCTTTCTTGGCTCGATGTAATTTTGCTATTTGTCTGTCTGCTTTTCGTGATCGTGAAGCAATAATTGGTTAGATTTGAAAGAAAGAAGTAAAAATGTAAGGATGTCAGTAAAATAACCTCGATATTCTTGTAGAATTTTGATTTATTTGAAAAATACATATATATGTAATACATAATATTACCTACCTACTAGGTAATATTTATTGATTTAAGAAATTTTCGATGATCTAGTAGTAAAGCCTTCTTAAAGTACCTAGTACCTTTTAGAGTTCCTAGTTATAGTTATATTAAAAATTCTGGTAGAGTAAAAAGTCATAAATTCATAAAAGCTTTATTTAATATTAAGAGATTATTTAGGTACCCGAATTAGTAAAATTGTAGGTATCTCAACAGATATTAGTCATCACAGTACTCGTAGTAGGTAATGTTCTTTTATGATTCTGATAGTTAGTGATTTTTACTTGCATGTTTGTGTAAAAAAAGGATTTTTTTTTTCAGATCTTTTCTAGGGTTATATAGAGATAGAAGGATCAACGAAGCAAAGTCTCATTGAGAAATCGAAATCGAGACCGAAACCAAAATTGTAAAGAGGTTTAATTTATATATTTTCCCCCTTTTTTTAGGTGAAAGCCGAGTTTCACATCGTGAAAGTGAATTGAACTTTAAAGAATTCGTGGACAGGTTTGTATGCCCATTACTATTAGTTTAAAATATCTAGATTTTAGCTCGATATCGAAAGTATTTTCAAATTAAAACTAATAAAGCTTTTTCCAAAAAGGCTGTTACATTATTACTTGTATATCTTTACTCGTATACCTCCATTTGGTCTTTCGCAAGGTACCCATTACCTAGTAGATACCTTTTACCTTGCGAATTTAAGAATATAGTATCTAATTTATCTAAACATAATTTATCAAAGACATGAGCTTTCAAGATGGTTTGAAAATACAATTTGGTATAACGAGCTTTTTATGGATTGTACAGAAAAACGAAAGGATAGAGAAAAGATTTTTTGAGTCTCAATCTCAATATCCTTGACTTTTTGCTTTTAAACACAATATTTATTTTTATAATGCTTGATCTTGATCTACAAGGGATATTATGTATTAGTAAGGGTAGTTGTAAAAAAAATGGCATTTATTTTAATATTATTTGTCTTTTGTATATTTTAGATATGCAGTCTCGAAAATTGTTTGTAATTATGGTCGAGGTAATGATAAAAATACCATATTATACCTATTATGAACTTGAAGTTATGTAGAATGTAGATACTTAAGGTCTGTATTTTTTATATTTTTACCAGCTTTCAAAGAATGGGCGACCCTGAAGCCACTGATTCTTCATGCAGTTTTGAAAATGTTCCATCGACTTGCCTTCGATCTTGGATATCCAGCAATTATTTGCCAAACATCTATTTTTAAAACTTTTCAAGATATACTCAAAGTATCTTCAGTTCATCCTGAGATGAAAGTAAATACACTGATATTAAAATATTAGTTATCAATCAATATTATTTGAACATTTTTCTAAAATAATTTTTTTTATAGGATGCTGTTAAGTTTTTTTACCATTTATGGCCAAAATTCGTTCAAATTTGTCAAGTGAACGAGTATATGTTCTTGGAGCTTTTATTCTGGAAGACAGCTCGTGAAGCCCTTGAGCTACAAGAAGGATATGGCACTTATGAGAAGACTTTAAATGAAGAAAAAGAGAAGAAGAGGAAGGCTATTGAGGAGAGGAAAGCACTGAGAGAGCAGAATAAATTATTGAAAGAACAACAAAAGGCACTGAAAGGGAGCAAAAAGGGTAAAAATCGAAGACAAAAGAAACATCATGGTGCTGAGATGGAGGGTGGTGAAATTCATGATACAGATTCGGATGACAATAATCCTGATTTTAAATCAGACGATGAAGATGATGAAAAATGGTATGATAAATTCATCGCTGATCAGAAAAATAAGAATAAGGCTGCCTCTGCTGTTGATGATGATGATGATGGGAATGATCAAGTGTCGATAAAAAGTAAATCACCAATTAAAATTAAAAGTCAGAGAAGAGTTATTCATTCCGATGATGATGAGGAGAAAGAAAATATTTCAGTTAAAAGTCGATCTAGGTCAAGATCAAAATCAAGGTCAAGATCAAAATCAAGGTCAAAATCAAAATCAAGGTCAAAATCAAGATCGAGATCAAGGTCAATGTCTAGATCAAATAGATCATCTAGCCGCCGAAGTTCATCAAGTAGCAGTAGTAGCAGCAGCAGTAGCTCATCGTCAAGTGATTCTGATGCTGATAAATATAAAAAGGATGATACACCAACACCGAATAAGAAAAGGACTAAAAAGAAAAGTATTTTGAGTAAACAAAATATAGAAGATGTTCTAAATTCAGACTCCTCTTCTTCAAAAATGTCCAGCTCTTCAGGTCGTCGAAGTCGGGCATCATCAAAAATGTCTAGTACTCGTAGCAAAAAATCATCATCAAGTTCAGATGATTCTGATGGCTCGATAAATAAAACACTTGAAGCTAAAAATAAATCATTGTCAACTCCGAAAACGCCCAAATCAACAACGAAAGCAAAAGTAACAACACGAGTATTGAGAATTGAATCAGATTCAGATGATGATCGTGAATCTGGTAATGATAATCTAAATCAAAATAAAACATTAACACCTGAAAAAGTAGCTTATAATCCTAAAGTATTTGATTCGGATGGTGAGAAATCAAATAATACTTCTGAGCCAAATTCGCCTGCTCAACCAATTAAACGAAGAAGAATTGTTATTGCAAGTTCTGATGAAGATTAAGATCGTTTTATTCCTAAAACTAATAACTAATAAGATAAATTATATTTTACAACTACATGCATATCTAGTTTTTAAAATCTAACTAATACCTACCTCTAATTTAAGCATTCAAAACTTTTCTATAAACTAAATCGTTTTAAATTTTGAATAATATTACCTACCTAACCTAAAAAATGAAATTATAGTTTAACTACTCTGATTAATTTAATTAAAAATTGTATAATACCTAATCTAATATGTGCCTATGTACCTACATAAATGTATCTCCAGATAGTAGTAGTTAGTAGGTGCTTTAGTGCTTATGGTTAGTCTAGGTAATCAGTAATTTGGATTCTTTATTTTTTGTGAATTTTTATTCAATTGATATCCTGTAACTGTAATATACAATAATATGTACAACAAGATTGATTTATATAGAATAATTCAGAATCAGAATAAAGTAAATTTTTTGAAACTATAATTCATAAATTATAAAACTTTAAAAAAAAATGAAAAGGCAATCAATGTTAGAAATTAGAAATAATATCATTATACTGTAATTGTAGATCTATAATCTAGCATTAAAGGATCTAGGAAAATGATGACAAATTCTGGATAAGAAAGGTGAAATATAAAGAATCAATAAGGGTTACGAATACTATATATTCTGTAGGTTAGATAGTAATTAAAATGGATTTAGAAATTGTAAATCAGGATAGGGATATAAATATTTAGTTAGAGTAATAAAAGGAAAAGAACTCACGTACCTCGTTGTTAACCACTGATTAGATTTCAAATCAAAAATGAAAATACTATATTTTTATACCTTTTAGCGAGATGAAGATGACGAGGATCTATTATTCCATAAAAAAAAGTTACAGAAATAAGATACAGAAATTATCAAAATTCTTTATATAAATACTAAATTTATTAGGCCTTACCTATCATAACGACGTCGTCTTGGTGGAGACCGAGGACGTCGGATGGGTGACCTTCTTCGATTAGGAGGCGATCTTCTCTGAGGTGACCAACCTTTAAATAAAAAAATAAAAAAATAATGATTGACGATTGGAGCAATAATTTTTATCTAAATCTAAATAGTATCAGTAGTAGTTATTTACCTCGTTTCCTTCTCATTGGTTGTGGTGGAGATCGCCGCCTAAATGGTGGACGATTATGCATGGGTAGTGGTGGTCGACCACTTGCATCACTTTTGTACAATACAGGAGCTGCAGTTATTTCCTAAACATTAAAGTATGTAATATACATATAAATAATTACACATATTAGGTAAGTGTTATTTTAGCGAGTGTTCAGCTAGGACTAAATTATTTATAATTATAATATTAAAATTACACTAGATGTCAAAATCATGATCTCACCTGTCCATCGATTTGTCCACCATCCATGTGTTTCATCGCATTTTCGCAATCATCAGGATTAGAATACTCCACCTATTTTTAAATGGGTATAATAAGGCTCATGCATGACTAAAAAGTTAATTATAATTGTACGTATGCAAATCCTCGGTTCATTTTATTCCAATCCGTTTGAAAATCCACATTCTATAATTTAAAAAAAAGGTATTTACCTAGTAATTTTACTATTTACCTCGATCATTATTAAAATAATTGTTTTATATATATTAGGTATTGACCTTTATAACTCCAAAAGTGCAAAATATTTCCTGGATATGATCCTTGTTAACATTAGCTGTTAATCTTCCAACATGTATCTTCAGAGGACGAGGAGTTGGGCTTCGTTCTTTCCTAGCTGTTAGTTTAGAAAGTAAATTAAAATTACTATATGAATCATCTATAATTTAGTTATATAATAATTAGCGTAAGTTAGCTAGTTACCCTTTCTAGGTGAACGAGAGCGATCCCGCTTTTCTCCTTTTGGTGATCTCGAACGAGATTTTGATCCTTTACCTAAAACCTTTGGTGGAGGTGATTTGGATGATTTTTTAATCGGAGACCTTGATCTTCTTACAGGTGATCTACGACCTATCGGTGATCTTCGTGGTGACCTACCTCGTCCTAAATGTGGTGACCTACCTCGTCCTATTAAAAAATTAAATTGCAATGTAAATAATGAATGAACTAAACAAAATAAAAATTGTTTAGTACCAGGTGGTGATCTTCTTCTATCTCTATCCCGATCTCGATCCCCTCTTCCATCCCGACCTCCTCTCCCAGCTGGTGATTTATTTCTTAGAGCTAATGGTGATCTCGAAGATTTTATTGGACTCCTTGGTCGTGGTGGCCGACTATCTAATGTCTTTGGTGAGCTAGCAAATTGATTATAATATTAGTTAATTTTAACTATTCTATACAATACAAATAAAAGTTTGTCAAATACCTAGGCTTCACTTTTCCTTCAGCCATCGCCTTAAGCTTATCCCCGATACTAGTTTTATTATCTCTTGTCCTTTCTCGTCCACGATCAGACCCTTTATTCCGTTGTAAAGATTTCTTCGACTTTGAACTTGAGTCCGATGAACTAGACGAAGATGATCCAGACGATGAAGATCCACTCGAAGAACTAGATGAGGACGAGCTCGAGCTGGAGCTCGATGATGAACTCGAGGACCGTCTAGACTTCCTATCGTCAGTCCTTGGTCTAGCCCTGTAAATTAAAATCATAAATAAACTTTTCAGTTTTAATTTTACCACTAGCCTATCGCTACCTACTATTCTAGTCTCTACATTTAATTCGGCTCTTTAGTCTCAATCTCTTATAACATACTCACCTATGTCACTTGTAAAAAATGAGGGCAAAATTGAGGTCTTCAAAACTGAATTAAATGAATAGATCATAGTCCATAGTTCAGATCAGATTCAGCCCATGGCCATGTATAAAATAAAAACCTCAATTCTACATACCCTTAATTATTTTACAAGTAGGTAAATTAAATACATGTAAAAGTATAGTATGCACGAGTGCCCGCACTATAATTTTAATCTATATTTTAATTCAGCTGTGAAAAGCCAAATTTGACACTTAATTTTTTACACTTTTTACTTTACATTACTTATAAAATTAAGAATTGAGGCTGATATTCTGGTTTTTCAGAGAGCAGAAACTCCATAAAAAACCACAACATCGCGTCGGCCTAATTTAATTAGACCGACACAGTAAAAGTGTAAAAGTAAGGGCCAAATTTGGTTTTTCACAGCTGAACTTAACAATAGTACATAATTAAATTACATTGCAATTGTATTTTGTATGTATTTGTATTGTATAGCCCTATCAAGGGCATGTATTCAGCGCTTAATAAACTGACTAAAAAAGCCGACACCAAAACCACCAGGGTTTTTGACACAAAAGGTCAACAATTATGAGAAAAACTATGTTAGAAATGGGGTCAACTTGACCATTAAGAGGATATAGTATTTATACAGGTACTTACATATTTAGTCCAAAATTTAGTCCAAAATTTTGATTAAAAAAATGTTAAAAATTTTGATCCGATTCGATTGCGTCTTTTTTTCAAAAAAATGCTTTTGCAAATGGTAAATACTGTACTCAGCTTACTAAATCAAGTCAGATGTGATACAAAATTTTTTTGAGTTTTGTTTTTGCTATCTCTGATTTCTGTTTCTGATACTGATGTAATGCAATGTACTTTACTATACACTATAGTGCACTATACATAATAATAATACCATAAAAAAGTACAAAAATAATTGTTGTTTTAATTGCATTTTTAATTAACTTTTGCATCATATTCTCGAAATCCTGGAAATTCTACGTTTAAATCTATATCTAATTCCGTAATTGTCATTTTTAAGGTAAGCTGAAAGTATATTAAAAATTAAAATTAACCATAAAAAATTTTAATCAGATTTCAGTTTTCAGATTCATTTAAAATATATTTACCTATATTCAATTCAGCTCTGAAAATCTAAATTTTGGTCTCAATTTTAATTTGTGATATTGTATGTATGATTATGCTTTAGGACGAAATTAGGGTTTTCAGAGCTCAATTAAATGAAGGAGAAGAATAGACCGAATAATCTAGAATAGTTGATTAGGATGGATTAGGATAAAGAATTTAGAATTATTTAAAAAAAAGTATTAATAGGCGATAACTATTTGTAAATGGATTTTTATTTTGGATTTTGGACTCTTAACAGGACAGGCAGGCCAATTATGACTATGGAGAAGGATAGTTAAAAAGTTTAACTTGGTGATAATGTGGAGAGATCATCAATTTCTGCTATTTTCAATGTGTTCTATTTATTACCTTGTCATATTCTCACTCTTATCAAGACTAGTGGTGGTCAATTCTTCAGCTGAAATCAATACTCCTTATGATGGTAACCATGTTCATGGTGGAGAAGTAAAGTCTGATGTCAATCAAGTCAAGTCAATCAAAAATCATTTCGATGTGAACGTGGATATCAATGGCTTGGTGGAGCCAAGGGTTATGATATGCACTCTGATAAGAAATAAAGAACATTCGTTGCCTTATTTTTTAACCCTACTTGATCAGCTCGACTATCCTAAAGATAGGATTTCAATTTGGTAAATTCTATTATAAGTGAAATTATATTTTTTCTTTGATTAGCTCTGCGAAACCAAAGTTTGACTCAGGTACACAGATGAATGTATTTTTACTTGTGAATGCAGGGTCAATAACAGGTTTCCCATAGCTTGAATTAAATGGATATATACCTTGTTTAAGTTTAAAAGTACATGGTCAGAATTAAATAAACAAATTTACCTTTTGATTTTAGTTAAAATACTAATATTTAGGGTACTGGTACTATACTAATGTATAGAATTACTAAATTTAATTTTTCTTATAGGTTTAGATCTGACCATAATCAAGATTCTACACCAGATATCCTGCGAGCTTGGGTTAAAAAAGTAAACGACGAGAGTAAATATCATTCAGTGTCGATTGAAATAATTGATGGACCACCGTATCAATATTCAGACCAAAAAGAAACAGTTGTTGAATGGACACCAAAAAGATTTGAACGTGTCATTCAGTTAAAACAAGAGGCTATTGGTGTTGCAAGGAAAATATGGGCTGACTATATATGGGTAATTGCTGAATATTTAAAGCCATATATTTATTTTTTAAAGTCATAAATTAATTACCTTTTACATTGCTAATTGCTACATAATATGAATGCACATTACATACTTTAATTCCTTATTAAGATCATTTCTTTCTTTTTTTAGTTTTTAGATGCTGATGCTTTCATCATCAATAATTCAACTTTAAAACATTTGGTTCAAAAAGATATGGATCTTGTAGCACCTTTACTTCTTTCTGGTGGACTATATTCCAATTTTTGGGGTGCCATGGATGGATATTACTATAAAAGATCTGAAGATTATTTAAATATTCTTGAAGGGAAAGAAAGAGGATGTTTCCCTGTCCCAATGATACATTCAGCTGTTTTAATGAGCTTAAAAAGAAAAAAATTACCAAATTTTACAAAATTGAATGATTCCATTCCTCTCGACGATATTATTATACTGGCTTCCAATGCAAATGCTCTACAAATCCAAATGGAAATTTGTAATGATATTGATTATGGTTATATTGCTTCTCCTCTTGATAAAGATGAAGAATTAGAATCAGAATGGGGTCAACTTCACAATTTAAAAGTGGAAATTGCTGGTAAGAAATTAAATCTTTTTCGTTTTATTTTTAAAATTAAAGCTTTTATTCACTTATGATTTCATTCTTTCCATTTTCATAAATATAATTAATATATAAACTCTAGTTCTTAATTTATCAATTAGTTACTTTCTAATTTATTTAATATATATACAACTACAACTACATACAAACAAAATAATTTTATGACCTAGGTATTTAATTAAGATAAGATAATATAGAAATATAATTATAATAAGTAATACTACGAAAGATCGTTCATTAAACTCAGACAGAAAAATCTGCCTTTTGTCTCAATTTTACATTTAAATATTTGGCCAAAGCCTGGTTTTTCTGTCAGAATTATCTGAACTACTATATTTTATAAGATATTCTATATTGCCGTCTTAATTTTTCATTTAAAGAATAATTTTTTCTTACTTTTTATAGAAAATAGAATATTAATGTTTTAACTTATGTAATACAATATATTTATATAAAATAGTTATTAAATTAAAAGACAATGGTTATTCTAAAAGTTAGCAGTTTAGGTACCTACCAGT
>JAQIXA010000102.1:0-65225 GCA_034699045.1 Nanhermannia cf. coronata Gr-Ori-00579 | reverse complement strand
GTTGAGACCTTTCTAATGATGTGTTAGATTAGTCTCTAGCTCTTATAGAAGTTGAGATATGAATTTTTTAAGATTTCCAAATTTGACCTTTGACCTCAATTATCTCTGGAACGGGACGAGTGCCCGGAGAAATGTTTTCAGATTCGGAACCAGGATAAAAAAATGAGTCGATTGGCTATCTCGGAATTTCCAATCTTCACCGTGGTTTTAAAAAATCTCACCCTCTTTTATTATAAAGGATGTTGATACCTTTTTTAATATTTTTCATTTTTGTTGTTTTTATAATAAATAGGATACTGCTGGTCAAGAAAGGTTCAGGTTTGTAGCCACTAATTATTCAATTGAACTAATTAATAGTGCCACATTTGAGTTCACCTTTTGACATTGGCATTTTGACTTATCAAAATGTGGAATGTTTATTTTTTCTACTTCCGGTGGTGTTATTTATATGTGTCCTAGATTATAATATACTTAATTATGATTATGATAAAGTATAATATTACATTACAAATATATAATAAGACCTTTCCTGAGACTATTTCAGCTTTTGTCATATAAGAACAATTATTATAATTTTTCCTATTATATTTATTAAACCTAGATATTCTCCTTTTAAAGAGAATACTTTTGGTCAATACCAATTACTAGGTATGTGTTTTTAACTTTTAATATCAGTTACTGCAAGCAACTAAAATATTTTTAACTTTGAATTCCATAAATATGTTATCAGCCATACCTATCCTATTAGGGATAAATTAAGCATAGGTAATTTAAATATCTAATCGGAGGAGAATGTGAATATTAACTTGAACTTAAAGTATATCTTAACAGATAGGTACGGTACATGTTACTGGAAAAAAAAATCATACTAGAAAATTATTCATTTTTATTTTTTATTCATTTTAGATCTATTACAAGAAGCTATTACAGAAATTCAGTTGGAGTAATTATTGCCTACGACGTGACAAATAGAAGATCTCTAGAAAACATCCCAATTTGGATCCGAGAAGCTAAGAAATATATTGAGGTGAGGTATACTATAATTATTAATATCCTGAGATTTTCAATCATAATTAATATTTTCTAATCCTTTTATATTCCAAAATATTTTCTAGGTAATTGATCCAGTTATAATTCTTGTTGGTTGTAAGGCAGACTTGCATGATAAAAGACAAATAACGGCAGAAGAAGGTAATCATTCATTACTTTATTACCGACCTTCTAAATAGCTATTTTCAATTATTATGTAATAACTTATTTTTTATCAAATTAGGTCAATATTACGGCGATCAATTTGGTCTGCATTTAATCGAGACAAGTGCAAAGTCTGGACTCAATGTATCAAAGGCATTTCAATATATTGCTCAAAATATACTTGATAAAGTACAAGAAGGCCAATTACCTGTGGATGACCCTTTTTTTGATGGAATTAAGACTGGCTATGGATTCGGAATAAACAGAACAGGATTACCACCCGAGGGTAATCCTGTTAACTCCTTTTGTTGTTAATTTAGAATTTAATTGAAAATAATCGCATCCCGCGTAAGCTAATATTTATGATTTATACATTTATTTCATTTTCATAACATTCTATTCTATTCTATTTTAAACAAGTGCTTTTTGATTTCTGAAAAATATTTTTATACCTAAAAATGCAACATAGGTTGCATAACTAATCTAATCATTAATTTAATGATTCACAACATACAAAAATGATCTAATTATAGCTAACCTAAGTTTTAAAATTTTAATTATATTAGTGTTTAATACATACTAATAGTTCTTGAAATACTAGATTTTTAGTTAGCTTTCCCTTTTATTTGATAACTAAATAGTAGTTATCAAAGTCAAAAGGATGTTTAATTGTTACCCTGATATTATAGATTTTCTATTATTTATTACCTACATATACCTATTATTTATTTACGATTCGCTATTTTGATCAATTGAATCAGTCATTTTTGATTTTTGATGTTAGTTTGTATCTTCAATAATAATAGCAATAATCCCGATATAAAACATTAGATAAAATATTTATATAATATAAAATACAAATTCATTATATTCATACATATATTCTATTTATTAAAATAGATTTTATTATACTCGCGTAATCTACGAGAGTTATGTTATTTAAATGTTAATGTTAAATACTTTATATGAATTTTTATACCTATTTATATTTAAAATAAACTAAATAAAAAAAAGATGCATTGACAATATATATCTATATAATTCACAGTTACAATGGTCAAATATCTCATAAAACTAAAAGGACAAGGATAATTGATTCTAAGAAAATACTAAGTATTTAGGTTTATTTTATACCTACGTTATGGTTATTAGTTGTAATTGAATAGTATTAGGTTATTATTTAGGATTATTTGATTGTTTTTAGGCATAGTTCATAGTGGGAATTAATCTCATATATTTATATTTTTTGATAGGTATTTTAATAATTATGATAAAATTAATTACAAATCGGAAATGGAGACATTTCCTAAAAAAATAAATGATATAGGTACCTATACCTATTAGTTATTAGCTGTTAGTTTTTAGTATAATATAATGACTATTTCTTATAGATGTAATGTACTAGGGTTAGTTAGAGTTATATTAAGAAGGTATATTCAACTATTTCTCAACTTTAACTTTTTACCAAGAATTTTTCAATTATATTTGTCGTTATTTTTTATAATTCTCAGAACATTATATACGGAGATGAATCATAAATGCTGGGTAATTCATTTTGCTTACGATTAATTAATTAAATAATCTAGTTTGTGTTATTTTCAAATTTCAAATCAGATTACTCTATGTCATATGAATATGTATTAAGAAGTATTAGGTATAATATACATGTACCTATGCTATATAGTGGATGGTAGTACCCTACTAGGTATCAATGATTGACGTACCTACACTATATGACTATGACTATATGACACAAAAATACTTGTATTAGTAATTACTAATTAGCACTTATATAACCCTTTATAAGAAAAATATTATTATTATGTGTATATTATGTAATATAATATGTACAAGCTATACACTAAAAACAACTTTATACCAAGTATAATCTTTAACGTTAAATCCCTTGAACTTTGACCTAAATAAGTAAAATCCGTAACTAAATGATAATGATTCTCGTTTATATGATATTATTCAATGAAAATTTAAAGTTAGTAATCAAAATCTCATAAAAGATTTAAGATTAGTATATAAGTAACTAGTTTCAATTACTTTTTTGTCTAGTTAATAAATTTTTTGACTTAAAATGAAGCTCATAATCCTATTATTTATGTGCTTAACATTATTCGATTATTTTGTGCATCCAGTCACTGGTTTTGGTGCAAATCCAGTCTTTCAAGTTGAGGAATCCTCAGAGGAAGATAACCAGCAAAAGATCCAGAAAGGTGATTCAGATCAAACGGATTTTATCCGGAGAACTACAACAAGAAGGTCAATTTATGCTCAAAATCAACGACATACAATCGGAACAACAAGATTTCCCCCAAGAGGAACTACACCAAGACCACGAAGATCTCAAAATCTCGATAGAAATCAACTGAAACCTGGAGATTTCTTCACCGAGACAAAAAATGGACTTGTTAGGGGGAAAATCCTCAAGTAATTTTTAATAATTAGTTATTAGAATTAGTCACAGCGTCCTCCTTTATAAGTATCATAAATATCAGTCATTTCTTTTTTACATAAAAATTTTGGGACATAAAAATACTACGAGATAAAAAAATTTGAATTTTTTTAACAATATAAATTATCTATTTTTCAATTAAGGTTAGAACCAGGCAAAGATGTGATTGAATTTCTCGGAATACCGTTTGCTCAGGTAAAATTTAATTTTAAAACAGTAAACATAAATATTCAAATAAAATTTTTAGCCACCAGTCGGAAATCTACGATTCCGTAAACCCATACCAGTTGAAAGTTGGGATGGAATTTGGGAAGCTGCTAAAGCACCGAATGCTTGTTATCAGGTTGGTTAGTCTTAAAAAGTTTTAAATTTATTTTAATATGTAACTTTACGTAGTAGTTAGGTTATATGATAAAAATCATCAAAAAATTAATTATTTCTTATAATTATTTAAAATGCATAGAATTCGATCGAATTCTTCCCAAATTTTAAAGGCGAAACTGTATGGAATCCAAACACCAATGTTTCCGAGGATTGGTAAGCTTTACTTCAACTTCATTTCGTATTAATTTTTTAAAAGTCTGAAAACTTGAGTCGAAGCTAATTTAAATAATATGTATGTAGCTTGTATTTAAATATTTGGATACCCAAAAAAATCTTTCAAAATAAGGAAAAAGAATTGTATCCGGTTATGTTCTGGATTTATGGTGGTGGTAAGCTTTCCTAAAATTAAATCTGATATCTAAAATCTTATAAAATTATAAAATTTCAGGATACTTTTCCGGCTCCAGTGCATTAGACGTTTACAATGGAGCAATTTTATCTGCTGAGGAAGATGTTATTGTTGTTTCAACAAATGTAAGCTTAAATATATGTAATTAGATAAATGATCGATATTTAATTGTAACCGATATTTTTTTCGATTCAAAAAAAGTATAGATTGGGTCCGTTAGGTTTTCTCTATTTTGGCGTCGATGAAGCACCTGGAAATATGGGTCTATTCGATCAAAACATGGCACTAAAGTGGACCTATGAAAATATACAATACTTTGGTGGAAATAAAGGTAAGTCCAAAGAAGTTATAAAAGTTCCAAGGTAGTGTATAAAATGATCTCATAGTTTCCAATAATAAGAGCATTTTTTAAAACAGATTCAGTTACTTTATTTGGCGAAAGTTGTGGAGCCGCTAGCGTTACTTATCATTTAATCTCCCCATTGAGTCGGGTAATAACTACCTATTTATTTAAATTTAATGAAATGACAAATTAAGTTAAATTAATTTACATAAATCATATTATTATGTATATTTCAATAGGGATTCTTTAAAAGAGGTATAATTCTATCTGGAACCGCACTTGCACAATATGCTTCAAATTCTCCTGAAAGATCAAAAGAAATCGCTTACAATTTAGCCACTGATTTGGGCTGCGATATAAATCAAGTAATTTCACTCAATAAAATGTTATACTTCAGCAGATTATATCATTTTATATTTTATTTCTAGGAAGTTGATGATATCATCGAGTGTTTACGAGAAATTGACGGTAAGAGATTGTGGGAAGCTCAATGGAAATATAGCAAATCTATTTTGGACTTTCCAATGGTTCCAACGGTTGATGGGCAATTTATAAGTGACTACCCTGAAAATCTTATTGGAATTGATGGAAAACGAGCTGATCTTATTATAAGTTCTTTAACTGATGAAGGTACATTACTATCAATTATTACACTACAAAGGTATTTTAAAAAGCTCAACTATTCTTTTCAATTTTAAGGGTCATATTTCCTACTTTATAATTATCTGGATTATTTGAGTCATCTCAACCCAACGTCAATTCCCTACGATAAATTCAAAGATATGATGAATGAAATTTTTATAAGTCGACCTCAATTTGAAAGGGAAATTATCACTCAAATGGTAAATTAAGCGATTTTTCAAACCTAAACCTAACCTACCTATACTTGTAAAGTATGTACCTTTACTATACCGTATAGGTAATAGGTACGCGGGTAAGCGGTACGAGTAGGTTTAAGGTTTACGAGTAGTAATCTCTTGGTATACCTCTAACTTTTATTAACGTTTGCACTTGCACATCATTGTTGACATTTATTTTAGTATACAAATTGGGAAAATCCTGAAGATGGGTTTGTCAACCAGCAAAAACTATCTGAAGGTATTGTACTTTAATTTTAATTAAAGGACGAAATTAAATATTTTAACAAACTTCAAAATATTTAGCTATTTCTGATGCCTGGTTTATATGCCCAATGAGAGAAATGGCGGATTTATGGTCAAATCGTGGTTTATCCGTCTATCATATGTGGTTCACAAGGGTAAAAATTCTAATCTCAAGTCTCAAATATCACCCTTAAAATGCTTTCCTCATTTTACTTATTTTTGTTGTTTTCCTAATTTTTAGAGAACTGAATCAAACCCTTGGGCGCGCTGGATGGGGATTATGCATGGTTAATAAATAATTAATACCCCTGTTTCTAAAAAATGATCAATGATCACTGAAATGATTATGAATTTAAAATTTAAATACTAGGTGATGAAATCGAGTATGTTTTTGGACAACCATTAGCTCATAATAGATTTACCTATGGAGAAAAGCTGCTAAGTCAGAGGATCATGAACTTATTTGCTAATTTTGCCAAAGTTGGGTAGGCTCTTAATAATTTCTATGAATTTCTATAAATATATGTCATAAAAAGTACCTAATTATTAATAAAATAAAATGCTAAAACTTACGCATATTTCAGAGTTCCATCGAATAATTGGGAAAAGTATACGAAAGAAAGGCCAGTTATACTTAATTTAAATGCTACACGAGTATCTGACAAAACTTTTGGTGTCCTTGGGCCAAAAGCTAATAATTGTGCTTTTTGGAATGATTTCTTGCCGAAATTGAGATTGAGAATCGATGAACTTGGAGAAACTTCTAATGATTTTAGACAATTCGGACAATATAGAAAGAAGCCAAGAAAATCGAGTGTTAGACAAAAACAAGGACCTGGAAAATATCCTGATTGCCCACCTACAGATTAAAATCCCTTTTGCAAAGAAAGTACTCTACTATAAAATTAATTTTAATATATTCATAAAATACTATTATAATATTTAACATATGTTAAATGTAAGTACACTACTAGACAGAATATCAATAATTTTTATTAATAAAATCGCCTTTCCCCATGTGGTTCACACCAAGGGTTCTTTTTTGCTAACAATTGACAAATTATATGAGTTTCCTCAGAAGATACAAACTTGGGCTCAAGATTTTGCTCTTTTTGGTAACGAGGATATTTCTTATAATTCCTTTTATCTCTGATTGTCCAAATATTGCCAATTCCTATACAACATAAAATTATTACTTGTGTAGTAAATTAAAAGTCAAAATCCAAGTTCAAAAGTTCTAATATTTATATAACTTACCTTTGTGATAATAATTTAAATCGTTCAAGTGTAAAACAAACCCTCGAATTTGAATTAAATTAAAATTTATTATTATTAAGAGGAACAGATTAAGCACAATTAAATAGTTAAAAAAGATGATCATTTTATGAAGATTTTGAACAAATATTTCAAATTAGATAATAAAATTGTACCAAATAGTATAATTGTATAGTTTAAAATTGTAGTTTTTAGTATTTCTAAGAAAGGGTAAAAATAAACAAAAACGTAATAATACATAAAGTATGTAGAAGTAATCTATTCTATACCTACATACATTAATATTACCTACAATATATAAAAAGGTCAATAGTATAGTTATTTTTATAAGATGATGAAAACAGATAGGTATATCACATTTACTATTCAATTAAATAGATTACTCAAAATAATATGCCTAATAAAGTAATATGGATAATGTTAATACTGGTTGTCCGAATAGAATATTGTATGTATCTGTATGTAGTATTATTCGATTTGATAACGAAAACATGCAAAGTGCAAGTGGAAATGAATATAAAATTTTAGGAGAAAACATTGACCATATAGAGTAATTTAAGTTACCTAATTGTAAGAAAAGATTGACCAAATATTTTTTAAAAGATTATTCAATTCTATTTCTGTCTACTTTGGTTAAAAATTTAAGTTCTTTTCGTAATTATAATTTTAAATAAAGTTTTAAGGAAGCTTTTATATAAATGAGATAGAATCAATACCGCCGTTCGATTCTTCCTGGTCATTTCTACAAATTACTATATGTACTCTAATCTCTATGATAAATAAGTATCGAGCTATGATTTTTAGAAAATATTAAGCATTAAGCATTACTTATCCTTAGATTTCAAATGCAAAGTCCGGAGAACCCTTCCCAGAGTCAATCATTGTCAGTAGGTAAATTTTATGCTTTACAAAAATATTTGTAAATAACTTAGGTAGGGTTATATAATACTTATATATACTTATATAATATGATCAATCATAATGTTGATTAAATAAATTTTATTTAAAGTTTTTAAGTCAATCATTGACTGTCAATATGGTCGATTAAATGCACAAAAATTTCTATATGTTTATAATTAAGTGTATGAAAATAAAATGAAATAATTGGCAAAGAATTATAGGTACTTGTAATTAGAGGCTAAAGGTTGTATTTAATGGCCTTTAAGAAATAGAAGTCCCATTGACACCTCGTTCTCCACATAACCAGACTTTTCCATCGACTGAAATGCATTTCCAAGGTCTACAACATTCGTCGTCAGTCTGGTTGGGACAAAAATTACCTCTTGAGGAACACTAAAAAAATTAGATAAATATTTCAATTCGAAACCTTAAATACAGTATTATTATTTATTATGCAATATGTAAAATGAAAGGCTGTCAATAAGGATCGTGGGCTACTATGACCAGCTTCATTTAATTCAGTTTTGAAAAACCTGCTTTAAACTTTCGTTTAATTTAAGAAAATTCGTGAAAAATAAAGGTCGAAATTGCTTTTTTGCACTGCTTTATAACTATAATCTAAAATCATGGACTGATAGAATTAAGGCAATTCCAAATTTCAAAGTACCTCATTGGCAATAGGCATAAGAGTTGTTGTTGTTGCTGTTGTTGTTGCTGCTGTTGTTGTTGGTGGTGTTGGTGGACTTGGTCTTTGACAAGTTTTTCTGTCCAAATTTCCTGATCCAAATTCAAAATCTTCCAGTTGGGGTGTACATTCTAATTCATTACCTTGCTCATAACAACATGATGAGGTATTCTCACATTCTTGACCCTCAGTTGAACACTAAAAATTAAGAGAAAATATAATATGTAATCTATCTACTCGTATAATAAAAGTAAAGTATTTTAGCATTTTTGGCTAATTTAAGTCATAAAAATGACTTCCAAAAAGAATTAAATTTTTAAACTATTCCTACATATTGATATAAAAATATATTCACAGGAAAATGGAACAAAATTAATATGATTGAATTAAAAGCATATAGATCTAATTTACTTGTAGATCTTTGAATTTAATTTACCCAAGGAGTTGTTGATGTTTGCGTTGTTGATGGTACTCTTACTTGACATGAACCTCCATTACTTTCTCCACTACCTTTTTCACTACTATTACTGCTATTATTTGATCCGCCATTTTGTTCACAGTAAAGATCCTCTTGATCTCGACAACAATCCAAGTCTCGTTGACAAAAGCCGTTTTTTTGTTGACACTAAAATTAAGAAAAATTTGATACATTCATGAAACAGTCTAGGATTTAAAAAAAATCATGTTTAAAATTTTATGCAGGGTTATCCAAAAAGGACTGGCGAAAATGTTTAGACTATGTTATTGTAATAGACAAAATCACATTTTTAACAAATGAGATTTGATATATATAGGAAATTTAACAGAGATCATGAATCTGAAAACTGTTTGAGGCTAAAACAAACAGGTCAAAAGTTAAGGGTCATCAAACTGAAGATATTTAACTTTGAATGAAAAATTGAAATGATTTGAAACGTCAAGATTTGCTTTTCAGAATACAATTATGTCTAAGGATCATATATACTTAAACTAAAGTTTAAACTAACTAGAAGTCTAAACATTTTCGACAATCCTTTCTAGATAACCCTGTACAATTATTGGTCCGTTGGTTGTTGTAGTAGTAGTCCTTGATTTTGGTCCGCAAGTACCTCGTGCTTTCCGATTTGGTCGATGACAAATATTCTCTTCTTGATTTGAATACTGACAACAATCCTTGGAATTTTTGCAACTCTCAAATCTTTTAGAACAAGATTGACATGTCTTCTGTTTCTTTCCTCTATTTCTTCGACACTGAAGTTTTTCATGGGTGTCACAACATTTTTTACCACGACCTCGCTTATCACATGTTTGGCCCCTTTGTCGACACTAAAAATGCCGAAAACATAATTTTATAGGGAAATTGGAAATTTAATAACACTACCTAATAATATATAAATACCCTATTCATAATGCTATTCTTTCTTAAATAAGGCTTTTTGGTATATATATTTTACTGTTTCCTGTGTTGTGGTCCTTTCTGTTGTTGATGTTGTTGGCCATGTTTGTTGTTGACAAGATCCCATTATAGAAGAAGTACCATTTCTTCGGCATTCTAAACCTTGACAGCAATCCTCTCTTCTAAGCCGACATTCTTGATTTTTTGTGGCACACTTCAAAATTTAAAATATCAGTCCAATGCTTATATTTTTTTTTAAATTTGCAAAAGTACTAATTTTTACATGTATTTCAATTGTACTAGTTGGCGTAGATTCTTCTTCTGCCGGGGGATTACATGTAGCGAGTTCATTCCTATGTATCGGAATACATACGAGATCACCGCAACAATTTTCATTTTCGCAAAATTGATCAATTCCCATGCACTTTGAAAATAATTTCAAATATTATTAAATCCAAATTTTTATTTCTTTTATTAGTCGAAATAAATTTGAATCAATTATGTATATACATTCATGTTCGAAACTAGCTGGATTTATGCTCTGAAATCGAAACTTGAATGGTTCTTTTTAAATTTTAAATACAAAATACCTATGTATTTTGAATATCATTATACAGTACTCATAAGATAAGCGAATAAATTTCATTAAAATTTCAACGATATTTCAAATCGGACTTTCAAATCAAATATCAGCTGAAAAGGAAATTTTCTATAATTTTTACAAGGGATAAACTTACAACTTCTGATGTATTAGCTTCAGTTGTTGATGAAGTTGTAGATGAAGTAGTTGTTGAACTTGTAGATGCAGTTGTTGCTGGAGTTGTTGATGAAGTTGTTGATGAGGTTTCTTCGTTTTCAATCGACATGTCATCATCATCTTTATTAACGAAGCATCGAGTATTTCCTTTACCATTTTCATATCCAAATTCACACGGTTTTGGGGATCTGCATGTATATTTTCTACCAGAAGTCTCATCTATTGCACAACAAGTGTCTTGTGCAACATTACTTACATTTGAACAACTTTGATGCTCAATCCGACACTAAAATCATAAATATTTAAAAAAGCCAAATCAAATTAATCCAATCGATATAAATGAATAAAATCATATCTAAAACAAAACCAATTTCAATTATTTTGTTCAGGAAATCTTGAATTGAATGAGAAATACAGAAGTAGATAGATTGAAAAAAGTTTTTTTTACCATAATTATTAATTAATTTTGTTTTGGAGAATGACTAATGACTATGAACTTGTTGAAAAATGAAAATTCAGAAATTTTTTTGAAATTTTTGACTCACAGGAAGTTTAGTAGTTGTAGTAGTAGCTGTAGTAGTAGTATCAGTAGTAGTACGAGTAGTATCAGTAGTAGCTGCAGCTGTAGTACTTGTAGTACTTGTAGTTTTATCGGTAGTTGTAGATTGTTCTATTTTAAAGCATTTTGCATTATTTCCATTAACTAAATCACTCGCCCTTGGTTTTCTGCATTCAAAATTGGGGCAGCATTCCTCTTTCTTCGAATTTTTTGAGCAACTTTGAAAAAAATGAAAAAATGTTAATTTTCCTTATAAATTTTTTTATAAGGTACTTTAATATTATCTACCTTTGATATTCATCGCGACACTAAATATTTTAAAGAAAAATTTAAAAAAAATCAAAAAAAAAAATATAAAATAAAATACCGAAATTGTTGTTCCTACAAATAAGATGAGTATAATGAAAAACTTCATAATTTTATTTTATTCTTAAAGATATCGATTTGAGAATAATATAAGAGAATTGTGAATGTTTTGGAACAATTCTTCGGTTTTTATACCAAATTAGATCCAACATGAAATGTAGGTTATTGCCAAAATTGCCAAAAAAAATTTATCGAAGTATTTGCAATCTTAATAAGAGAAATAAGTATCTACTATCTGCATACATACTACCTACAAGCATTAACATTAGTTTTCAATTCTACTTTAATATCTTTTTGATAATTAATCAAATTTATGACAATTTTTGAGCAATCATTTGAATATAAAATGAGGTTAAATCCAAATCTCTGCGTTATGTTATAAAGTACATTTATACTTTGTAGGTACAATTTATTATTTTATACTTTTTTCTATTGTTTAAAATTTAGAGGAAATTATTCATATTACCCATAAGAGATACTTTAAGCAGAAGTTCGACTGTTGACTCTCGCACTATCGAGTGCTTCTATATTAGTTATCAGTATCAGTTTCGATTTAAAGGTTTGTTATTTTTTAGAAATCATCTTGCTTTTGTGGTAATGTTTCAGAACGAATGACATAAAAACATTTATTTTTTAGGATTTTTTATCTGCAATCAATACCTATGTATTAGGAAAATTACAAATAAATCCAAGGTTTATTTCAAGCAAGTTTCAAATTAGAATGAAATATTTTTTGATATACCTATGTTATGTACCTACATTACCATTATATGTGTATCAACAGTATCAAACCCAACTCGACCAAAATCTGAAAAGTTCCTTTGTTAGATTATTGGCTATATATATCTATAGGCTCATATATATGTAAAAGTATTCTGTAAATCATTATTGAAATCAAGAATTCAGCTGATTTTTTTCCAATTGTTAATTTTATTAGTCCAATTATATTGTAAGAGATGTTAACATGTATGATACAATAAAGTATTTTGTTTTTTCCAATGAATGAAGTTAAGTTAATTTAAAAAATCTATTAAGAATTATAATTTTGTCCAAGCCGAATCATTAATATTTAGATAATAGGTATATTATTATTTAAATTATATTAATTTGAAAATTTAGTTTTGTAGGTATGTGTATAATGTATAATGAATTATTTAAACAATTGCGGTTCCATTGACACCACGGTATCCGCATTGGTAGAGTGTACCATCGATTGAAACGCATTTCAAATCTATTTTAAATTTAAGTAAAAATTACAACTATTGACTTGTTTCCTGATTTTTTAAATGAAATTACCTTCGCAGCATTCTTCATCGGTCTGTTACGGACATGAAATAAAATAAAATTTATATCTTTATTTGAAAGACATTGTACACAATTTTATGATATACATATTATGTATAAATTAATGTGCTTTTCTAAAATTTTACCTTATTTGGGCAAGGTCCACCTCGTTGCGAACACTATAAAGTTAAAAAATATAAATTTTTAGAAAAATTCTCAGTTGAATTCGAAATAAATTTAGTTAAAAATGATCCTACTACAGACTACAGATTTTAAAATTTAGATATCAATTTTTGTTGAAAACAATTGAAAAATGTCTTAAATGAAACTGAATTTTTAAACAAAATTTATAAGACTCACTCCATTTGGGAGGAGTGTTGATGATGTTCCTTCTTCAGTGGTTGTTGTTCCCTCAGTTGTTGTTGAGCTTGGTCTTTGACAGGTGCTTGGTCCAAGAGGTCCAAGGATTCCAGCTTGACATACTAATTCGACGTCTCTTTCTTGGCAACATTCTGTGGTATTTGAGCATCTTTCATTCTCTCTTTTGCACTATTTAAAAATTAATATGTTTATAAAATGATAAATTTTGAGTAGTTTCAGAGTCTCTGAAAATCTTTTGGGAAATTGCACATAAAGTTCATATTATAATGCCTAATTGTAACTGATCTTGAGTATAAGTAGGCAAATTTCAAGGTTAAAATCAGGGTAGACAAGGGTTCCTAAGAATTGCACATTTAAAAAAATTATGAATAGAAATTAGAATATTCATGAAAATGGGGCTTGACTAATTAGATGTATATTTATCGTTGGATCTTGTACATATATATACTCTCCGCTCCAAAAAATTAGTTTTCTCTAACAATGTCTTTTCTGACAGTTTGTTAAGGGTCTGACCCTTATGATATAAAAATCAGAAATTATCGAAATTTCTCTCTTTACAATAATTTACAAATGTGTTTATGATAATTTTTGAGATTGAGAATTTTACATGGACTTTATAAGCTTGTATTCCTTTTGATTTTAAAAACTTACTTGTGGTGCTTCTGTGGTGCTCTGTGTAGACCTTCTGGTGCTTCTTTGGGTGGATGATCTTTGAGTGGTAGATCTTTGAGTGGTGGTTCTTCTGGTCCTTCTTTCGGTGGTGGTTCTTTCAGTGGTGGTTGTTGCGGATTGGATTTGACAAACTCCTTGACCACGTCTTCGTTCACGATGACAAACAACTTCTTCTCCCTCGACACCACAGCAATCGTCGTTTGAACTGCAAGTTTCATCGGTTTGTCTGCACTATAAAATGCAAAAAGTAATATTTTTAGAACCCTACCTATTAGTATATTATTTTTCAAAACTGAACTAATTTCAAATTTAAAGGGTATAGTTCAATAGGTAGATCACATACTTGTTGACAAGTTCCTCGTCGTTCGCGTCTGTTTTCTTTATAACAGATCTTTCTTTCCTCATCTCTATATTGGCAACAGTCAGCTTCCCTTCTGCATTCTTCATCCCTAATTGTTGTAAATAATTTTTCATTAATTTATTAAAGAGTAGTATAATATCATTTAGAGAATGAGAATCTCAATTTTTATCAAAATCTTATAATTTTTTTGTTAAACGAGAAGAAAATAGCCATTTGATTAAGAGTTTAGTATTAACTACCTGACTTTGCATGTTGGTTCGCTTCTTAAATAGCATTTGTATCGACGTTCCCCATCTTTCCTCTTGCAAACGAGATCTTCATTATCTCCTTGTCTGGTATTGCAGCATGATCGAGTACTGTTAGCACGATTGCTACACCTTTGTGATCGTCGTCGACACTAAAAAAATTTATGCAATTTAGCCAAAAATCAAAAATATGTTTAAATTAACTAAACTACATATCATTCAAATTCAACTTGAGACTGAGCAAATTTAAAAATTTGACATTCAGTCAATTATATAAGTATAATGAAATGAAATTAAATCAAATATTTAAATATTTTTAACTAAAAGCACTTTTAGTCTGAATCTAAAGATACTGAAAGTATTATTATAGTCAGGGTTTTTCTTTTTGTATCTTGAGCCGTAAAAAATTTCATTCAGACATTTTGAAAACTTTCTAATAGTGTAAGATCTCTAATTAAGAATAGAGATATTAGAGATATTTTGAAAACTTTTAAAATTTGGGAACCCTGTTTGACTACCTGTGATTTATTCAAAAATATTCATTTTAAAGTTCCAGGTCAAGATAGCAACTGAATCAGCCAAACTCAAAAATCCAAATTTCAAAAGTATTTCTCAACTATTTCCAATAATACCCTATAAATTATTTAAGTAATTTACTTCTGCTGGGGCTTGGGTTGTTGATGTTGTTGTTGTGCTTTGTGTTCGTGCTTGACAGATTCCAGTGACGAGTGAAGTACCGTTACGTGTGCATTCTAAGTCTCCACAACAGTTGTTTTCAAGAATGGAGCATTCTTCATTTTGATTTCGACACTATATAAATTAAAATTATAAAATGAATTGGGTATTTTGTTTTTGTAGATATTTGACAAAAAATTGTACCTAATAAAAATTTAATATATTTTTAATATTACGGTTATCTAGCAAATAACTTACAGGGGCTTCAGTTGTTGTTGTTGTGGTTGTTGTTGATGGTTCAGTTTGTGCTTCGCAGGTTCCTTGTCCAGTAAGGAATGAAGTTTGGTTTTCTGTGCAAAATAAGTCTTCACAACAATCATTGTCACCGTTCTCAAGCTCACAGGTTTCTGTTGCAACTCGACACTAGAAAATTAAAGTTATTTGATATAGAACAAAGTCTTTATAAAAAAAATCATTTGAATATTTGGAATTTTAGGATTATTTCATGGGATCTTACGCTAGTGTTTGTAAAATCATAGAAAATACAAATTTCTATCGATTATTTTTAAAAATAAACTCAAACTTACTCGAGGTTCTTCAGTTGTGGTTGCTTCGGTTGTGGTTGTTTCTTCTTCAGCTTGGCATGTAAATACACCAGTTCCATTGACTAATTCTCTACAAAAGAGCTGATCTTCATCATCATAACAGCATTCATCATCATTAATACATGGTTCATTGGTTCGACCGCACTGGAAATTTTAATTTTTGTTTAATTTGAATTTAAAAAAAATCATTCCAATACGAAGCAATATTTTATATTATCTAGACTAGACAACAGTTAACAGTTCCGAACGATGATGTGATAATATGGAACGAGATTACATATTTACCATTTAAGGATTGATAGAAGTATTTTTTATCTCAAATTTAAAATCATAAATTTTGTAATTTACCTAATAAAATGAATGAAACAACCTATGATTTCAAATTGAAAATACAGATAAGAATACCTAGACCTAGATTAACGATTTTGTTTAAGATTTTACCTATTCAGTATAGGTGGATAGGAAATAGATCATACTTAATAACATTTTGAAAAGTTCTAATCAAATAAGTTCTATTTACATATATATTGATCTAAACTAGAGTCTAAACTGGATCATAATTTATGAGAACGTTTGAAATCAAAAATTTTGTTTGCAATTCTATTCTTGTTTGAAAAAAACAATAAATAGATGATTCCTGGAAACATTTCAAATTCGAAACTTTCATTCCATACATAAATTGATCATGTAAGTATATTTTTATAGTAAAAGTAGAATTATGAAAAAAACCATATTTCTAGACTATTTTTTCTCAAAAAATATATTTGAATATAATTTGGAAAACTTACAGCAGGTTCTTGGGTTGTTGGTGCTTGGGTTGTTGTTGTTGTTGTTTCTTCATCTTCATTTCCGCCATCGTTGTCAGGGTAGAAGCATCTGGTGTTGCCTTGACCATCTCCTCTCTCACCATCTCTTGGCATTCGACATCTGTATCTATCACAGCAAGAGTCCTCAGTCACTTGAGTGGTATTAGAACAACTTTGGTAAAGTGTTCGGCACTAAAAATTGAAATTGCATTTGTTAGATACATTTATTTTTATTTTTCCAAAAATTTTCAAAATCTTTAGATAAAATAAGATTTTCATAATTTCATGTACATAAGTATGCACATGCATTTGCATTCAGCTAATTCTTTAAAAATTTCAATCTATACTAGTTTAATTATAAAAATATTGATAGGATTGGCACTAACTGATTGCTCAGTTGTTGTTGATTGTGTTGTTGTTGCTTCGGTAGTAGTTGTTGATCGAACGTCCATACATCTTGTGTTATTACCATCTCCTTCCCTTCTTTCATCACCTTGTGGTACTCGACATTCCCATCCTTTGTAAATCAATAATATTGGAATTTTTGTCAAATTTTTTTCTAATGATGTAGGAAAAATTTGAAATTTTTTTTTTGAGAAATTAACTTACCTTCGCAACATTCTTCGTTGTCGATTGGATAGTGTGAACAACTTTGCCTAAAGTTTCGGCACTAAAAAGCATAAAAAATTCATTTTTATCAGTATGGTACTAATAGTACCGTACTATGCTGTATAACTTATTTAAAATTGATCTCAAGACTCGGAATTCATTTGACCACCACAAAGTAAGGTCAAATTTAGGTGCAGTTTAATATCAATTTATAAAGTCAAAATGGGTCACAATTTTATATAATATTCAGAAAAAATTGGAATACTTATAAAGATACCAAATGGAAATTTTAGAAAAATTCTAGAAAAAAAGTATATTTTTGTACTCTTCGAAATTTTGAAATTCTAATTCAAAGTAGTTTTAATTAGCAAAAATTTATTTCGAAAATATGCTGCATAGTTATAGAATATAATATAGCATATTTATAGAATATATAGATAGGTTATTTCTTTGAAAAATGGAAAAAGTTCTAAATTAGTAGTTAGGTGTATTTTAAGAAATAAAGATTTAGGTGGTTGTACTTACGGCGAATGATGCTCCCACGAAAAACGCAAGAATAATTAAATATTTCATATTTAAATGATTCTTATTAAAAGGTTCTTACTTTGGGTTGTAACTCTATATTGGTTCTGAGAAATATCCAGAAAATTCTCCAGTTTATATACGAAAATGATGAGCCATGGAATTGTCAAAAAAAGCCAAAAATTTATCGACCAGCAGGCTCTTGACGAAATTTGAAAACTTCTATACAAATTCAAAAGATCTTTTGAAAAATGAACAAAAAAATTGTCACCTCGAGCCTCGTGCCTAATTGTTCAATCAAACAATTTTTGATAATTTATTATCATGTTTTTCGCCAAAGTAAAAAGTTCATAAAATGAAGATCTTGAATTCGTTTTTACCAGATTAACATTTGCCTATCTCAATAAATTTTAAGCACATACAATGTATATGTATTTTTGAACAATTCAATAGCTTATATCTGTACCTACTTGATGATTAATTGATTTATTTATTACAATTTTAAAGGTTTAATTCAATTAAACATTTTGGAAATTTTGGAATTTACAATAGCAGATGTGCAAACGAATGCATAATCTCCTTTTCAATTATATTTTTTTTACAATTTTGACAATTTTCAACAATAAGGTTCGCTAAAATGAACATGAATTTCAGACATTGTAGTTGTCCTACAAAAAAACCAGTCTATGGCCTTACTTAAACATGGAAAACTGAGACCGAAGCCTGGTTTTTGTCTTTACTTGAGGGTACTAATGGGAAAATGAATGTTTTATATATGTACCTACATATTTTCATAGGTATGTACATACTACCAACTCATATGTATAAGTAAATTCATTTCATTTCATATTCAGGTAAAACTGCAATATAAACATGGAAGTAAATACCTATAAATACATAAATTCTATTTTAAAATGTCATCTACGATAGTACTTACTAGAGTAGTTTATAATTTTTTTAAAAGAATTTTGCACAAGAGTCAGATGAAGCCAAAATAATATAAAGATGAATAGGTTTATGTTTAGGTAAGTAGGGTGCTGAAAGAATTTTGAATTTTGAAAAAAGCTTTAAATTATGATCAATCTGATTTTAAGAAGTAGCAGATTAGTAGGTATTGAATACATATTGCAAAATAGTAGGGTACTATTTATACTTAACTACCTACATATTTCTACTCTAAAGGTAAGTAGGGTACCCTACTATATAGTCTAGTCTAACTTCTAACTAAGTTTACTCCATTTTTCAATTTGAAATCCTAGTCTTCGTTCATATGATTACGATTCAAAATTCTATATTGAAATGGGAGATTTGGAGATAAAAAAACCACTATAAAGTACCCTACCCTTTTACTCTAGCTAATCTTAAGAAAAAGTAAAGTATACGTATTTAAAATAAGTTTAAACAAGCTTTTTTATACAAGTAAAATGTGATTGTACAAATTTTATTTAAAATCTTTATAGAGATCGATCTATTGTTGAATTTGTTAAGAGAAGTACCTATATTACTTACATAAGTAGTAGTACTATTATAATTAGACATAAGTAAAGTCAGAATAAATGGTATTCCCAGGTACAGGGTACAGGTACAGAAAATATAAAAATTACATAAGTAAGGACTCTTGTATAGGTTACAGGTTAGGTAAGTAAGAACTAACTTATAAATTTATGGTTAGTATCATAAAAAATAAAAATAAAATTTAAAAATTTCAATATTTTCAAGATTATTGACAATAACATTTAACATCTTCATAGTTAATGGTAAAAAGACTTGAAAAAACTTCTTTGAAAATATTTCCAGAATTGCATGGTTTCTTAGACTTATCCGTAGTACATTCAGTACCGGAAACACAACCCGCAGATGATCCAAAGCTGTGGACTAAATCTTCTTGGACACATTCTGACCCTAAAAAAGTGCAAAAAAATTAAAGATTTAAATTACTAAAATATTACTAATCTAATAGTATTGAAGTATGCCAGAACCTAATTTAGCAATTATAATATGCTTCAATTAAGTACTTATTCAATTCATATATAAAATTTGGATAATATTTTACCTTGAGCCCATCGGCAAGTATTATTGGAGACTGTGTAAGAATAACCTAAATCATAATATAATTAGATTTTGAAGTTGAGAATTTTAATATTTGAAAATTTTTTGAAAATTTTGCTATTAATTTACCAGGTTCTTTTGGACCACAATCGCACAAATTCGTTTGATTATTGCATCTCAACATATTGGTCGTATCACACAAAAATCTGGGGGAATGATCAGGTGAGTCAGTTTTCGAGTTTATGACCAAATCTCTCACAAATTGTAAAACTTGAGCAAATAAATCCTTATTGATTTCATTCCCATTGGACTGAACGGAAAATTTGAGGATTTTTTCAAGTAAATCAAGTCTTCGGACTTCATCGGTGTAATTGCATCTAGCCCCGTATGTTGAACTTTGTAAATGATCGAAAGCCTTAAGAGCTCGGTCCCATTTCTCTTTGACACTGAAATCTGATGATGAAATCTGGTTTATTATGAAAACTAATACTATTAGCGATTGGATTAGCATCATTTTTGCCATTTTCAAATCTAAAAAATTAAAAAAATATCAATCAGAACGGTCCTAATTGAAAACTATAAGTAAATATATAAAAAAATTAAGTTTTTAGAGAAATTTTTCAATGAATTCCATAAAATTTAGGCTATTTCAATCTGTATGCCGGTATAAAAGTATACGTAATATACTATACTAAAAAAATTTTACAAATATTTTTACGAATTTTTTCAAGATTTTCCAGTTTTTCTGAATGTTTATGTTTGTTATGTAAAAACTAATGTTAAAACACTCGGTATGATTAGAATTTTAGCTAATAATTCTTAATAAATCAGCAAAAATTTTGAAAAAAATCCCTTACTTCTGAATTACTACACAACAATCGTAAGCTAATTAGTAATTACAATTCCTACAACTGATATACAGATATACCTAAAATTGATGTTAAATTAATCAAATCAAATTAAAATCACTCTTTGCAAATAAAGTTTTTAAAATCAGAATAATTACCTTAAAGTATAATCTAAAATAATAGAGTCCAATCGAATTTCTTATTGTCTTACAGTACTTATGTTTAGAGCACAACTGACAACTTCTCAGGTGAAATCTGCACTTTTCTTACAATTTTTTTTTATTATTATCTAACTTTTTTTACCACCACCGCATTTAAGCTTCGTTGAGTTCACAGATCTCAAGAATAATAAGAATCTAATTCTTATCGTAGTTATCATAAGGTATATTTAAATACATAAATATAGGAAGCAAAGCAAGAAATTGCTTTAAGCATAAGTATACTATATGCATCTAAAAAGTATATAGTGCGTGCATTTAAATTTACATTCGCAAATTATACATTATTGTACGAGCGAAGAGAGCACTTTCTATTCAGCTTTGCTTACACTTTGTCCAACTATTTGATTCTCTGTTCATAAGATTATTCGAAAACTACTGGACAGATTTTAACAAATTTGGCATGAAGGACTCTTATAAGGTCTAGTTGTGCTATTTGGACTAAATAATTTCCAATAATTTCCAACCATACGGTGGTAAGGACCCTTTAAGCGATCTCTGAAACTGTTAAAAAAAATTGATAAAAATGTTCCTCTTTACTTTACTTTATTTTAGTAATACATACAAAGAAATTTGGTCCTAATATCTACAAAATAAATTAAACATTGAATTCAATACTTCCATCCTACTATTAGTATTTCACTAAAGAGTAGTTAATCAAATCCTAGTAGTATATTGTACATACTAACTACTAGGTACATTGTAAAATAAAATTTGAGAGATAAGTTAAATTAGATAGTTGAGGTTGAGGGCATACATGTAATACATAGTACATAGACACTTTCCCTTTTGTTTAAACAACTACTAGTTTAGTTGGTCATTTAAATATTGTATTTAAGATCATTATTATCTCATATGTACCTACCTGTACTATGATTATAATTGTTAAATACCTTTGGGTGTATCCTACTCGTAAAACAATTTACAATCATCCTACTACCTATACTATACTTACCTACTATCTTTATTATCTTATGGTTACTTTCCATTCAAGTCACATTTTTGTCACATTTAAAAACAAAAACGGATAAGAAACTAAGCTATAATATGTAAATTGTCATTTAATTTTCTATTATTAAATGTACTAATCATACATTTGGAATAATTATACATATTTTATTCAATTTTGCTTTTATCACAATGTTGTTGTGATTGTGAACCGTTTTTAGAAAAGGGTTCTTTTAATTTTTAAGCTTTTCGATAAATACGAGTACCCTAAACTAAAGTTTTTCCATAAAAATTTCCATAAAAATTTCTATAAAACTTGTGAATACTTAGAATTTTGACCAAAATGCTTTTCGTTAGTACCCTACCTACTTACATATATATAGGTATATGTATTATTATGTACTAAAGAAAATACGATACTTTAGAGATTATTTTTGAAAGCTCATTAGGAAAACAATACTCAAAAATTAAGTAATGGTTTATACATAGAGTACAGAATCATTTAAAATTGCAAGTTTTAGCAAGCTATTACGAATATAGATAGATTACTTATTAGAATTCAAGGAGCTTTTAACCATTATTCTAATCGGCAATTGATAATAATTACCTACCTAAATAAGTATCGTAACATGACTTGAATTTATATTTTAAAACCTTTAAATAACCTTTCAAAATTCTGTATTATTTTATTATTTATTATGTCTACTGATACATAAGACAAAATTCGTTAATAAATTCCTTTCATAGCCGAACTTTTTGCAAAATTAAGCAAATTTTGTATTTTTAGTTTTATTTTAGTCTACAGAATTTGTACAAAATATTTAAGAGACAGAAACACTTGTACCTTACTATTTTTATGGGTATTTTGCGGTTTTAAACTTTTATTACTTTTTTTACAAAAAAGAAACCAATTAAAGTTGCAATTAAAATACGTGTTCAGTTTTTTTAATAAAAGAAAAAAATATTAAAAATTTACCATTAGACAATAGATAGTATTAAATTATACGTATACTGAAAGTACCCTATTTAAATCTATTATGATATTTTAAAAGATAATTTTTTAAAGGTACATAATTACAATTTACTAATAGTACCCTACTTATGTAATTACAGCTCCCAAACTGTCCTTTTGGCTTTTTCTTCCTTATTTTTATTATTTTTCTTATTTTTTGAAGATTTGTCACTTTTAGTTGTATTAGTAATTGATGGTTTTTTGTGCTTTAAACCGAGAGAATCATGTTTTTCATCATTTTTGCCCTTTTGTCCAGCTTTTTTCAGTGAGGCTTTTGATTTTTGCCATTGGATCCAATGAGAATTTGCCAATTCTCTGACATTTAGCTCAGTTTTATTCAAATGTTCATCGGTCAACATTTTCAGAAACTTTCCAAAGGTCAACTAAAGTAACAAATGAGAGATATTTTAAAAGAAATTTTAATGATTGTAAATAACAGACCATAGTAGAAAATTTTTCGACTACTTTTTTACTATCTTATTTACTATCAATTTAGTCTTACTATCCTCAAAATTGCAGCAGACTTCTACTTCTAGATCAATATACAAAATATTATAAAAACTTACCATTAGGCAATAAAAAGCATTAATAAGTAGGTAAGCAAATAGGTACATACCTAGTACATAAATTGCTATCTATATGTATTCGCAAAATTATCAAAATTTCAGAACTCTTAGGTCATTTTCCTGATTCTATGTCTATGTCAACTCGTCAAAGAAGTACAAACTCGACAAAATACAAACTTGACATAATGAACTTTAGTTGTAAAACTACAAGTATTTAAGAATCTTAAATACTTTTACATAGTCGAGTTTATACTTTGTCGAATTTGTATTGTGACGAGTTTTCCTTTGACGAGTTGAGTTGACCGGACACACATTTTCCTAACTAATATATGAGATTACGGATTACAAACTCTAACCATAAGTATTTATTATCTTGCTCAATCATACTTGAATTCTCAAATATTCACAAAATTTAAGAGTAGCCATAATGAGACTTATAAGAGTTAGGTAGCTAGTAAAAGTAAACTGTGAGTTCTCAGACTTACTATTAGCAAAAAGTCTTAATATTGCCTTTTTTTATATGATTCTGGATTATATCATTTTCATAAGTAAAATTTCTGAATAAAAGTACTTAATCAAAAAAAATGTTAGTTCAGTTAGGTCTTACTATAAGCTATACTTTTCCGATCGCTAAGTACCATTATTATGAAGTTGTATGTGTATTTGTATGGGTAATGGGTATGTTTTAATTACAATTACTTACAGTAATAGTCAACATACATAATATACTAGATACACCTACAGATATCTATACGTCTCATTAGGTACATAATGTAGGTACCCAACACATCTATAAATATGGAAAGTTAGGGTTAGGTAATAGGTATGCTTTTTATTCATTTACCTGGAAAAGTGCAGATGTTCTTTTATAAATAATTTTCATATGAAATTGTGTTTGATCTTTTGAAATGGAGTTTAGCATAAGGACAATTTCCGTATTGAAATATGAAGATTTGATATCTTGCGGTCCTAAAAAAATTCAATATAGGTACAATCTACAGAATATAAATGCTACAGATATTAAGTACCCTACATAATAATAAATTTTACCTAAAATAACCCAATTTCCATCCTGGACCTCCTTTATTTTATACTTGATCACATGCTGACCAAGAAATGGCATATTTACCAAGCCTTTATAGCTAAAATTTTGCAACCTTTTTTTTATAAAAGTGTAAAATTTTTTGCTAAATTGTTACCATTTCCCCATGCTAATATCTCTACGACCATCTTCAGCCCTGAATTCGGTAATCCATGAGAAATACTAGTAGTACAAAATATCCTAATTTTAAAAAAATTTCAAAATTTTGAACTCAAATTTAACTTACTTTTGGAATATTTTCAATATTTGTCAGAACCTCAAAGAGAAACTTTTTAGGTACTTGAATAATCGAGCTGACCTCACTCGTGTTGACACTTGGATTTAATTGAAATTTGTACAAAACTGCAATCCCCCCGATTAGAAAGGAAATTAAAATTTTGATTCCTAATTCGTATTTCATTTTTAGAAAAAAAAAACTGTTTTTATCTCATAATATTCTTACATAGTAAGGTTGATTTTTGTAGTTTTAACAAATGTAATGCTTGAAATACTTTGTATAATTTAATTAATTATTTAATCATGTTCAATGGACAATCAATACCTCAGTAGCATAGTGATGGGTAAGTTGCCAAGTCTTTAAAGTCAAAACAGACAATTTTAATCGTGTCCTGGAGTTGGAGAAAAAAAAATACAAATTGATACAAAATATTTTAGCAATTTGTTTTCTATTATACCCTATACGATAAATATACACAAATAGTACACAAGTAGGTATATAGTTACATGAATCTAGATATTTCTAAGCATTTATATTTTTACATTTTACATAGTATCCTACTTATTATTACTTGCCTATCTACCTATACTATACTATAAAGTACTAAAAAGTTAGTATTATATTTATTATTAGTAGGTAGTAGGTAGTTAGGAAAATCGATATTTTTCAAGAAATTACTTTTATTTTTATATTTTTCAAAAATTGTTAAAATTCAGTTTTTGTTAACTTAATTTACCAACATAGGTATATGCAAATTGTAAATAAATAAATACCTAAGGTGTAACATCTAACACATACGGATATACGAGTATGAGTACCCTACCCTACTATTATAACTTCCTTTCTGAGAATGAGTTTTGTTCCAAATGTTTGCATTTTTGAATGATTGGAAATTTGAACATATTTACCTAAAATACCCGAGATATTTTAAATTTAAAACCATAAGGTATTAGCATAAAAAAAGCATAATTTCAGCATCCTGAAAGCGTATTATGTGTATATACTAAAGTAATATCAAATATCAAGGGTATTTTATAATTCAGAAGATTAGGCTTAGATAAGATTAGGCCTGTTGATCTTCTATTTTAAGTATCTGTATAAGTATTTATTGCAAACAAAAAACAGAACAAAAATTCGCAATATTTTTGTACATTTCTCTCAAAATCACTCAAAATCACTCAAAATCACTCAAATCTCAAAATTTAAAAATAGTAAGTTTGTAAATTACAACAATTTCAATTTCAATTAGGTACATACATGAACTATTAAAGTTACAGATTACAGATGCATTTTGGTTTTTGGTACCTACCTGTATCTGTAATTTGCTGTAATCTGAACTTGGACTACATTATAAAACCTAAATTAGTTTGATTTTTAAGTACCCTACCTTATTGACAAGTTAACACTATTACATACTGATACTATCCCTAGTCCCTACTGATGTTCTGTATCTCTACAGTGGTTCTTATCAGTTACTGATAAGAACTCCTAGTGCATTTATGTTTAGGCACTGTATTTAAAAGAAGGTCTGAAAAACCAGATTTTGACTCATTTTTCAAGAAAATACCGATACTTCATGCAAATGCAAACTGCAAAATAGAGCTCAACATTTATTCATATCATATAGATATAGACTTGGTTAAAGATATATGCATGATACGACATGAATTATCAATTTTTGGCTTATTTATCAGAAACTGAATTAAAAGAAAAATTACCATACCTATTTTACTTTACTTACTATCTGATCTAGCCTGACCTTGACCTTTCGAATCGAATCATAGACCTAACATAACAGAGTATGATATGACCTGACTTGACTTGACACTGACAAAGATAAAACACAAAATCAAAAAAAAGCCAAAAGACATAGTTTTAGTTACCCCCAGTTTAGACGATTTTTTAAATGCGTAGTAAAACCAAGCTATTTTCTGAATTTGGCTTTGTACCAAAACCGAATACCCATCAAATCAACCATTGCATTACATACATATCCTATCCATATCCATCCATATCAGCCAGCAATCAGCAAAAAAGCAAAAAAATAAAATAAACAAAAAATAAATCATTCAATGATATAGCGATACATGAACATAATTAAAAATTTCAAGTTAAATAATTAGTGTTTAATTGTTTCTGGTTAAATCAGCGAACATCGAAACCATCAGACTTTGTCTTGTGACGTGACGTGACTTGTCATTTGGCTCTCCAACGATAATAGATAAGGTACGTAAATATGCATTTATTTTTTGGACATTTTTATTAGTAGGGTTATGGAAATACGCCTTTATTACATGGTAGTAGTAGTAAAATGCAATCTAGGATTTAATTATTTATTTATCTCTTTATCTTTTATAATAGATTGTAATTGCCTAATTGTAAAGTTCATTGGATTTGGATTTGTGTCTGAATTGAATTTGGATCATATTGCTACTGATCAATCAAGCTGAGCATCAATAGTTATTAGAACCAGAACCGTATGTAATTTCTTAATTATATTTTTATTACCTTACCTTATATCTGTATCTGTAAATATACTAATTTATATAGGTAGGTTCCTGTTACCTACACGCATTTTTACTCGTTTAATTCAGGTCTGAGAAACCAGGATTAGGCCTCGATTTTAGACGCACGCATTTACTTGTAACTTTACTTGTAATTAGGTAAATAATATAAGGCCCAAATAAAGGGGGTTTCAGTTTCAGAGCTGAATTAAATGGATACTCTAGACTCTAGGTTAACTACTGCTGTTTGTCCTTAATTATATAGACTGTTTTATAATTTGAATCATCTACTATTTTCTATATTCTATTAAAACATAACAGTGGAGTGGACAGAATCTTATTTTAGATCTTTTCTCTCTGTTTCTATCTTTAGTGGCAGGACACTAGGGACTCTTTACTGTATACATGTATGCATACATTATACATTTAAATTATAGAAATAAATCGGCATAGATGATTCACATTCACATTTCATATTCACTGAAAGAACATGGAAACATAAATAGCTTAGGGTTAGGGAAAGATTTATGTAGATATGTAATACATATAAACTACCTATGGAATATGGAATCATCAATATAATATCAATAACCCTTGTTAACTTATTTTTCAATGGATCTTTAAACTTTTAACCTCGAGATTATTTTTTTCCTTATTTTATTTAATCGTAGGTTAATAGTTTATGGTATGATATGGCATGGTAAATGGTATGGTATGGTTTTGAGTATAATATTGTCTTATTTCATTAATTCATTATCTCTTAATGCTGACTATGAGACTGAGAAGTTTAACTTATACTTATGAGTCATAAAATAATATTTTTATCGTTTTATACATATAAGTTATTTAATGTATAAAATATTTATACTTAAAATTAGGGTACATTATATTATATTTAAGACAAAGCAAATAAATACATTTTTATAAATCGTTTTATAAAGTTATACATATACCTACATAGTATTCCAGTCAGTGTAATATATAATATATACATATTACGATCATTAAATACTACCTAATACTTACGATTAATATTAATACGAAGTAGAATACTACCCTTCTTGTAAGGCCTATTTGAAATTTGATCTGGCATTCTTTTGTTAGGAGTTGAAAGTAGATAGGTACTCAAGTTTCGAGTAAGCATTTCTTTCTTGTTTTTAATTTTAACTATCACATTGCATTTTGCATTGTCATTACTCTGTTATTTTAATCACAATAAGTACATTTGATTACATTACATTACTAATTTCATTTTTTTGTTTCAATTTTTAGGTCTTGTTGTTCTGGAACAAATCACGTTCATGTGATTTTTATGACTCGACACTCGACGATAGAAAAATATTGAAACTGAAACATTTTTCAAATAAACTGACGGATAAAGAAGTTTTATATATTTATTAATTGGTGGCGGTGGTAATTTTGTGACCTGATATATTGACTGGATCAAAATGTTAGCCAAATTGATTATATCGTTTTTATTCTTGTCTGTTTGCATTAATACTGGTGAGTATACTATACTAGTTATTTTAAAAGAAGCTATTGACTTTTTAATTAATATACAAAGTATTATTCTATTTATTTTATTTTATTTAACTTTACAGTTTACTCAAATGGAGCATATGTTATTACTTGGGATGATGAAGCTCCAAAAGTACCGAGTCGTCCACTTTTAGGCAAAAAAGAATGTACATATGGACCTGACTATTGGTGTAAGAACATTCCGTAAGTATCAAGTATTTCATTATTCAGTAGACGTAGTAATAAAACTAAAACTACCAAATGTTATTTTAGTTTCATATAAATCTTTATTATTCTAGGCAAGCATCACAATGTCATGCTGTCAAACATTGTATAAAAAATGTTTGGGAAAAGTCAACTTATCCACCTGATAATGACAGCGTATGTAAGGTCTGCCTTGATATGGTTAAGCAAGCAAGGGATCAATTACTTTCAAATGAAACTCAGGTACCTAACTTTTTTTTCAATTGTTTAATCTCGATTAAGGTTTAATATAAAATTATTATTTTTGATATAGGCGGAACTACGTCAAGGTATTTTGCTTTTAATTATAGGTATATTTTAATTTTGTTTAATATTTGTCTGGCAATATTTCAATTTCAGTGTTGGAAGTTAATTGTAAGATAATACCAATCAAAGTTGTTGCTGAAAAGTGTATTAAACTTATTGACGAGTTTGAAGCTGAGCTAAGTGATGTATTAGGTAATTTTCTAAATGAAACTATTTATGATTACAATAGATTATCATATCATTAATTATTATTAAAAGCAGTCATTAAATTCATATTGAATAATTACTTTTCTAGCTTCACGAATGGACCCTCAGACAGTTTGTGCTGTGTCCGGCCTTTGTAATTCTCAAGAAATTGATGAAATGTTTCAATCAATTGAAGACGACAAAAACAATAAATTCGATCTTTCGGTAGACTCGTGCCCTAAATGTGATTTTTTTATTGGAGAAGCAATATCATATATTAAGAAACTTAACAAAGAAGAATTCCTCCATAAAGCATTTCAAGTAATTTTTAATTCTATTTATAACTAAGCATTTGCAACAGAATTAGATACTCATACCCTATACTATACTTTTACCCACGATGAATTTTTATTTTTATTACCTATTATTGTAAGAATAAGTATTTATTTTTTTATTTTTTTTATTTCCATTTAGATTTGTGGACAATTGGGGTCTTATTCAGATGGATGCAGAGCTGAAGTTTTTGAAAATTTTGAGACGATCTATCAGCATGTGCAAACTGGGCTTAATTCGAAGGAATTTTGCGGACTAGTGGGATTGTGTCATGTGGAAACAATTCATATTGAAGCACTTGATAAACCAACACTTCATAAAGTATATAAATATAAATAATCCAAATTTATGAATCTAAATAAATATTTTATATAATACTACAATAAGACATTTTATTATTTTAGGTAAGCCTTGCTAAATCTACAGAAGTAAGCAAATGGACTCCCCCACTTATGATTACTGATGATGTTGGGTGCGACTTTTGCAAGCAATTGGTCACAAATTTGAGAAATTGGTTCATCGCAAATCAAACAAAAGAAGAATTTATTGAAGTTATTCATGGACTTTGCAAACAAACCAAATCTTTTGAAAAAGAAGTAATTTTTTTTACTAAACTAACTATTATTTATTAGTTAGTAGTTAGTCTAATATTTGATAAATTATTATACTAATATTTTATCAAAATATGACTAATCTTTTTTAATTTTAATCATTTAAAGTGTTTGAAACTTGCTGATGAATATGGAGCCATGGTATATCAACTTTTAACAGATACATTAAACCCAGAATCAGATTGTATAATGATTGGAGTTTGCCCTTCTTCAAGAAAAAATAAATTATTTGATACAAAATCACCAATTACTACAATTTTGGGAAGTCAAACAACGAATATATTACCAGGATGGAAATTGGCTGGAGATGATGAGAAAAATTCAATTGATGAAGAGTTACCACCAATGCTTGAATTAGTCCCTGGACAAAGATTGACCGGAGATGATGAAAAAGCTGCTCTTAAGCCGAAAAATGATAAACCTTTTTGTGAGTTTTGCGAATTGGCATTACATGAAATTCAAAATTATTTGCAAGATCCTGCAACAGAAGAAAAAATCAAAGAGGCTGTGGATCAACTTTGTGGCAGACTACCAGAAGAACTAAAAACACAGTGTACTGACTTCGTTGACAGTTATGAATCTCAATTTATTGCACAACTTGTACAACAAATGGATCCTAGTCAGGTAATTAAAAAATTTAAGATGTTTCGTGTATTTTTCCTAATAATTTAAATACATGTTTTAGGTTTGTCCACAAATTGGTGTTTGCAATGCCCAATTAATTAATGATCTGCCAACATGCCCATTATGTCATTATGCAATTGACAAAATTCTTGAGCTGATTGGAACAAACAAATCTAAGGTAAAAAGTAGAGGAAATTTTTATTTTGAAAGGTTATTCATATTATTTATAATTTATTTTATTTTACACTTAGGCTGCAATCGATCATGCAGTTGATAAAGTTTGCTATATTGTTCCAAAATCAATGACACAAAAATGCATGAAGTTTATGCAAGGTATGAGACTATAAAATTGTATTCAGCTTGTTTAATATTTCATATACATTTATTAGGATTAAAAAACTATAATAAAAGTTAGTTAAAACATTTTATAATATTAAAATGAATGAAAATATTTTCTAGATTACGGTGAAAGAGTGGCAGAAATGATAATAATCGACTTTTCAACTCGTGAAGTATGTATTGCACTCCATATGTGCTTTTTACCTCAACGAATCGTTACACCTTTACCGAATAGAATCATCATAGAATCACCATTACCAGCTGAACTTTATAACCCACAAATTCTTGGTGAAAGAGAAATTCAGAGCTTAAGGGATCAATATGCACAAAAACCACCTGTTGTGGTCGATCCCTCAAAAATTAAAGATTCTGAAAAGTGTCAAATTTGTGAAATTGTAATGGTCCAATTGGATAATTTGCTTAAGGTAAAAATTAGAAGAGTATCTTATTTTGAAAAGTGAGATGATAAATTTACCTATTTATTTTATATTTTAGAATAATTCCACCGAAGAAGAAATTAAAGAGGCTCTCGAAAAAGTTTGCAATATGCTTCCAAAGAAATGGTCAGCGCAATGTGATAACTTTGTTGAAGTATATGGAAATATGGTTATGCAATTCTTGGGTTAGAATAAACATTACTTAAATAATTAATTATTTAATTCTAATTTCTAATTATAATAAAACAGCTCAGTCAATGGAACCTCACGAAATATGCTTAGGTAAGTGATTATTTTCATATATGTACACTTTATTTATGATTTTATGATAGTATTTATGATTATGATTAAGTAAAAAGTTGTTGAAAAGCTTGTAAATTATTAACTTTTTTATATTTATTAGAAATTGGATTATGTGACAAACCTAAACCAAACCAAATTGATAGTAAGGATGATAAAGAAGATTACAATACTTCAAATAAATGTGTCATTTGTGAATTTGTGATTACTCAATTGCATCAATATATTGGAGATAATGCTACTGAGGCGGAAATTAAGCAAGAAGTTGAAGGAATTTGTGACAAGCTGCCAAAATCTGTAGCAAAAAATTGTAGAAACTTTGTTGAAACTTATGGAGACATGATTATTAAGGTATTTATATCACTAGATAGCTCATAGTATCCATTTATAAGCCTATTTTATTTACTTTGTAAGCTGTCGATGATTCTAAACTTTTTTAATTTTATTTAGTATCTTGTTGACGATATGGACCCCGCTCAAGTGTGTCAAGAACTAGGACTTTGTGAACAAAATACTATTCCTCCATTTAGTGACGGTAACAAATAAATATAGAAAGTTTGCATAATATTATTATGCTGTGTATTATGCTGAGTTTTTTTTGTTTGTTTGCAGTTGACAGGAAATGGGATAAATGTCAAATTTGTATGATTGTTTCCGATTATTTGAGCATGATGTTACAAGACCATCACGTTGACGATTCTATTGAAAAAGTTGTTGAAAAAATCTGTCCTGCATTCCCTAGTAAATACCGTGACGAGGTATTTAACAATATTTCGCAAATTATGTTCTCAAACAATCCTAAATTGTGATTTAAAATTTATCTTTATAGTGTAAGATCATGATTGAAGACTATGGACCATACCTTTTGTCCCTATTGGCCCAAGAGACTGATAAAGGCCAAGCTTGTTCAATGTAAGTTGTAATTATGACATTTATCATATTTTAATAATTAGGTGACCATTTTTAATTTGGTGTTTTTTATAATTTCAAGGCTTCAATTATGTCCAGAAAATGTTCATAATCCTGATGGACGATCAAAGATCTGAATGCTTTTCTGAAAATTACATTGAAAAACTCAGAATAAATTATCAATTATAAGGTGTACTCTTTATATTTAATTTTTATTTAATCTACTGCATAAAGGTACGTATACAATTTGAATTATAATTTCTTAAATTATTTGATTGATTGAATTATTTCTTCTACCTACTTACTATACAAAATAATTTTAATAATTTTACCATGAATGGCTGTCATATTATCAAAGACTTGTCATTTACATATTTCATATTACATTACTCATAGTCAATTCTATAAATTTTGTGTCATGTATATAAAAATTTCGTTATGTTTGAGGTATCTTAATATTTGATTTCATATGTTTGTTTTTGCCTAAAAATCTAAAAAATATAGGCATTTGATTTTGTTCTATTTTCCTTTAAAATAAGATTATCGTTCATTTTGCTAATTAATAGTTTTAAATATCATGTTAATTGATATTGATAAAATGATATACTCTTACTATTTATGTAATTTATTATATATTTTTTAAGTTCCAAATAAAGGGGCGTTTAAAACAATGAATCAAAATTCATAAATAGCTGATACTGATAACGCATAAAATGAAATGCAGTTTAACAACAATAATTTTTCAAAATTTTGGGTTTAAAATCAGTAATATTTTGCTATTTGAATTTAAGGTATTTGTAATTTGCCATATTGGGTAAAAATATGTAATCTTTTTAATCAGTGCTTTTATAACAGTTATCAGTGCCAGATATCAGATTATTAAATGAGAGTCGATAATCTATAAATAACATAAGCATTTAAATTAATAATAGTTACGGTATACACCTTTTTATTAATATTATAAATAACGATTTATATAGACCATTAACTATTATAGTAGGTAGTACACCTACTACCTAGTCACTTCACTATATTAGTTATTCATAAAAATTACAACTTTGCAAAAATATTTTTATTTCTCTGCTCGAACTTTGTTTAATTAGCCTGATATTATGCGCAGTTGAGTCAAAGCATAATAAAAATCTTTTATTATCTGCATACATAATAAAAATAAAACAAACCATAGATTAAATATTGTAATATGTATTACCAATGAAAATATCACATCACCATAAAATATATATCGTAAATAGGTACGGTACAGGTACGATAAATATAATAATTTTATTCATGTAGTACTACGAGGAGTATATAGTAGGTTGATAGGTTATGTTTAGGTACAGGTTATACTGTACTAGACCACTGCACTGGTTATACTCGTACTTAACTAGTAGGTATCTCTTGTTTAAAAACAATCTGCCAATTGATTCAATGCATTTAAACTTAAAGTAAATACTAGCTTATAAACATCTGTGTATTTGCTGAAAGGTAAAAAAGCAGATTCAGTAGGTAGAATTTACACTGATAACGTACTACAGCCTACAATATAATATTATGTAGTAGGGTCCGGTAGTACAGTATACCTTCCTAGTACCCTACTATACATAATACATACTAAATACTAAAGGTTACCTACTTGTTTTATACTTACTGATATTTAAATATAATAAAAGAGTTATTATTAAGTATATCCGTATTCAGTATTCAGTCAATTACAACTTCGAAATAGAAAATAACTAAAGTAGGGTATCTACATATACCTATTATACTCGTAATATCGACTTTCTGTTTAGAGTTTAGGCGAAATTTCACATCAAAAAATAAAAAAATTATAAATTTTAGATTGTACTTGTCTTGTGGAGCATTTTCAGTAAATCCATACTCCTTACAAGTCCTAGTTAGTAGGTATGTATTATGCATATATTATACATAAGAAATCTTTCAGTTCGAAAAGAATGTGCTTAAGCTTATATATTTCTTTGTTTGATTATTATTGCACATAATGTGTAGTAGTAATCAATTGTGTAACCTGCAAATGTAAAAGATTTGAAATTCTTCTGAATCGAAAAAATTTCAACTTGAGCTTAATTTCAAACTTTTCCAAATTAAACTTACATACTTAACCTACTACTATTATGCATTGCATAAAGTATCCAGATGTAAATCAAATTACGGCGTAGGTACTTTTAACTTATACATAGGTGGATAGTGGTATAACTTGCTTTGTAATTGACTTGTAGTAGCTAATTTAGCAAATTTAACAATCTTAATATCCAGTAAAAATTCAAATTTATAAATTTAAGGATAATTTTGATGTACAAGTACTGATAGGTAGGTAGGTAAAGGGTAAAAAGTAATGGTTTAATATTCGAGATTTTCGATTTAAGATCTTTAAATAGGTGCATCTGAGCTTAGGTGCATCTGAGCTTGCTTTGTATACTAGTTTATTTTAGTAAGTAGATTTAACTATATGGTATATCGTTAAATATTTTTATATTTAAAATACTACAAGGCAATACAAGACAAGGCAAGGGTAGGTTACCACCTGTTTGAATGAAGCTTGTATACTTGTTAGGTTAGGTTGGATATTATTCTATAGTAAGTATAGTTTATTATTCTGTATGATGATGATTTTATAGGTTTATATATTTTAAACTTACATCCTTCTCAAATCTCGCATATGGTTTGCCTTTACATTTGCTAGTACTGGGGTATCTTTACTAGTTAGTTGTATATCCGGGTTCTCGCCTCTCTCCTCTGGTCTACTCTACATTGAATAAGAATACCTCTAATACTAGTAGGTACTATTTTATATTTATAATTTTTTTTAACTTCTTATTTCTTATACTAACAGACTGTGAAAACATCTGACTTGAAAAAAATCTTGAAGAACTGTATCGTATCCTGAAAAGTTCTTGAGACACTTGAAGAACAGCAGAAATGAATCAACTAGTCTGAGATCCGAGACACTTTTAATTTAGAAATTCAGCATTTTTATACATCTATTTAGTTTTTGAAGAAAAAAAATTGGATTTTCTTTGAGAGAAAAATGGAAGATTCAAATGATCAACAAGTTGTTCCTGGACATTCTGGTGGTGGACGAAATCCAAATTTAAAAAGTCGAAATAATTCAAGAGAAATTTCTGTAGGATCACAAAAGGATATGAGCTATTACATCGAATTTGGAGAAAGATTGGGATTTTCTTTGGATCAAATTCAGGTTCAGATTTCAAATTAATAGATTATTTTAGGTACCCTACTAATATATCCATTTTTATGGTCTTTTTTTGTTTCAGATTGCAATCAATAGACTTAATAGTGAGAATGGAAATGAAGTTGGTAGTAATTCAGTTGAAGATTTGTCTGAAGATAAGTTATTAAAAGAGTTATTACTGATTGGAAATACCCAGCAACAAAAGACTGATCTATCGCCCAATTTTTTTAACAATAGTAAACAATTAGAAGTGCCAAGTTTTAATTTTGAACCTAATTATGTTAATAATAACCAGGAGATTATTAGTGGGAAAAATTTAAGACCTATTATTATCGACGGATCAAATATTGCTATGTGGTAAGTCTAATCGTAAAAAATTGAATAGTTTCTAAATAAAAATTTAGTTCAGCTTTGCCTTCAGTACCTGGAGGCAAAATTTCACGTAAATCATTTAAAATGAAAAATTCTATGTTAAATATTTTAAAATATAAATTGTTAAAATTCTGGTCAGAAACTTTCCGAGACATTTTACAAAATTTCATTTATCATTGTAATACGGATATTATATTGTAGTTTAAAAGGTAATTTTACAAAAAGTGCAATTTTTTATTGAGGTATTGTGTATTACTTGTTGTTTTCAGGTAACATGACCTATTTTACCCTATTTTTAAATAAATTTTGTTCAGTTTTTGTGTGAGTATTTTCTAGAAAATGTTTTACAAAAATATAAAGCTATTAGTAAAATCTTGTACCTAGTTAGAGTCAAGAGCCAAATATTACAATAAGGATTTTAACTTTAACTTAAAATACTTATATATTTTTTTTAGATATTTGAGGATTTTAAATTTTTATAAATATTATTTTGTGAGGTGACAGTTGAAAGGCTAAAAATCATGTTTTAATGAATTTTTATTTTCATTCTAGCCATGGACTTAACGAAGAATTCTCAGTCAAAGGTATTGAAATTGCCATCGATTGGTTTCTACAAAGGGGCCATGAGGATATTACGGTTTTTGTACCTGAAGATAAACGACCTTATTTCTCTCAATTAAAAGGTACTTGTGATAAAAAAACCTTAAGATTCAATTTTATTTCATTCTCTGTTATTATTTCAGATGCCGGTACTGCAACCTACGATTATTTAATTAAAGACAATTTTGTAAAATTCACACCATGTATACAAAAACGATCACCTCCACCACCTGGATCATTTGGTTCAACATCCTCAACAGAGATCAACTTAAATGTCAACTCAAAATCCTCGTCATCAGTCTTTTTAGAAGGATATACCGGCGGGGTATCCCCTCAGGCCATGACAGTGGATCAACAGGATGAGGTTAAAGTAGGTCAAAAAACAGGATCTTCAGCAAAGTCAATTAAGTGCTATGATGATCGGTAATACCAACTACTATTATATAATACATAAAATAAAGTAAAAGTAATCCTCTTTCTTGAAATTTAAATTTTATTCATTCTTTTTTATAGGTTCATTTTAAGACTTGCAGCTGAAACTAACGGAATTGTCTTATCGAATGATAATTTTAGGGATATCATGTTTGAGAATTGGGAATTTCGAAGAGTAGTTGAAAATCGGCTACTTATGTATACCTTTGTTAAAGATAGGTAAATTATTTATGTACTTTTTTCTAATAATTGTTCAAAAGATTAAATTTTTTATACCATACATTTTTATTTTTCAAGATTTTCAAGACTGTTTTAGTTTTGAACTTTAAGAACAATTCTATACAAATTAATGGTCCTTAAGTCACTTATATACTCGATTAACAACTGGAAGAACTCATTCTTTTTTTTGAGTAAAAGCCTTTCTGATTTTTTAATTGAGCAATTTTACTCAAATATTAGTTTAAAAAATTTAAAAAAAATGACTCCATACAATTTAATTACTTTTGAAAATCAAAATTCGATTTAAAATTTACCTTTGAATTCAAGTTTTTTCGTATTTTCTGAAAATTTCTCAGAAATTATCGATTTCTGAGACTTTAATACCTACTTATCATTCAAATTAACTAATCCAAAATGAATTGATTCGTGAATTTTCTTTAAAGATAATTTTTCATTTTTTATAGGATAATGATACCTGACGATCCAAAAGGTCGACATGGACCAAGTATTGATCAATTTTTAAGTCTGACTCCACTTTCACCAAATTCATCAAGTAATAAAAAGCGACTCATATGCCCTTATGGACGAAATTGTACTTATGGAGTAAAATGTAAATTCTCGCATTCACTCGAAAATGAAAATTATGAAGGATCAACACATCAAATTACATCAAGGCAAAATAGCAGCAATCGAAATCGAAATCAACAAAATAAAAATGCTGTCAAGCAAGTTCATTCTGTTCCAATATATCATAATAATAATACTACTGGAGGTAGTAGTCCAAGTGGAAATTCATCAAATTTTATCGTTGGGAGAAATCGATCCGGCTCAAACAATTCGCCAATAAATTCAACAAACAATTCTTATAATAATTTACTTGGAGCTGGAACTAATCATAAAGTAGCCTTAAGGACCAAATCAGACTGTATTTCATCGTCATCTTCTACCTCACACTCACAGTTTTCACCACAAGGATCATTTGAAGAATATGAATCAGGGAAGAAAAACAGAGCTCATAAGAGTATTTCATCAAGTTCTAATTCAAGTATTGGATCAGCCAGTGGTACTGGTGGTAGTGGGAAAAGAAAGTTGGAAAGAAAGCTTGCAGTTTATTGCTCACTTTCTGGTGATAATGAAGTGACACTCGGTCTCGATTCAAGTGACAGTGGTATTAACTCAAATACAATTTCGAGAACAAACTCGGCTGGATCATCTAGTTGTTCACCACCCAAGTCTGAGCCTAAAAATTCAATAACTTCATCATCAGACGATGATGATCTACTCTCAACTATTCAACAAGGATTAGATACACATCAAGCACACTTATTTTTACAAGAAATCCAGAGTAATTCGGCTAAAAAAGATATTTATGACAAAGTATCCGCTATTTTTCCTTCAGAACAGGTACTAATAGTGATGAAAAATTATCCACAAGAAACGGATCCAAAGATGTTGTGTAAATATTTAATTTCTAAATATTGGAAATAAGACTTATTTTATAAATGCCCATTATTTTTATACATACTAGCCTTACACGTATTATTCGCTGAAATTTTATACACTCATAAAATAGGTTAAATCGCTTTAAAATTACTTAAACATTTATTTAGAGTAAAGTATCCTTAATTGACTGATGAAAAGCATTAATTTACATGATTTTAAAATATGATTCATATTACTAGCAAAATATATAGAGACTAATCCAAGATTTTTATTTAACCAGCAATATCTTATTTTTTTCTTATATGTATGAAGAATTAAGTATAATATCCTTATGTAGGGTACCTATTATATATTTTTATAATAAATAAAAACAATTATCTTTTTAGTACACGAATTTTTACTTTCATTCAAAATATCATAATCATAATTTACTTTCGATGCCAGTAAAATAATTTAAAGTCATTTTTATAGGATTAGGATAGGAATGGGAATACCAGTACCAAGTAAATACCAAGGTACTTAAATAATATGTAAAGTAAAGTAACAGTAAAACTAGTAAAACTAGTAAAACGGCCAATTGTTACCAAATAGTCAATAGTCAATTCATTTAATTCAGCTTTGATTAAACAAATTATGACCATCATTCCATTTCACTTGTTAATGTAAAGCATAAATTTGCTGAATTGAACTGAACTGAAATGAAACTGAACTGAATTTGAATTTTGAATTGGTTTTAATTTTAACTTTAATTTAAAACAAACTTGCAGCTTGTTTTAAATTCACAATTTTATGCTTTGTGGAAAGTGTTTTAAAGTGTTTTAGATACCTCGAAAATCTCCATATTCAGATTCGTTTCATATTTTTTTTATTAGAGATTTGTTCCAAGTTACATCGTTACATTTTTAATAATAATTTGGGATATTTTTATGTAACATGTCTAGTACATGTAACAAATTACATTTCAATTACATCAAAAAAAGGAATTTACATAACTCGTTCAATTTTAAATTACAATTACATCTCGAAAATCTGATTTTTTCAAAATTTCCTCAATTTATAAAATGAAACACCTGTTAGTTATATGGTATTAATATTATGTTGAGAAAAGTCGGTCATTTTTCAAAAAAAAAATTTGAAAATATAGACTAAAATTTAATTTTTTTAAAAGCGAAACACATTTTGATTACCTAACTATAAACTTTCCATTCTTTCTAAATTTTTAAAAATATTTGATTAAAATAGGAAAATTAAAATTAAAATTAAAATATTAGCTATCATTAGCATTTTTTTAAATCTAAATAATTAGTTATTGACAATTGATGTAATATATTATGAGACTATGAAAAAAAAGTTAAAAAAACTCTTAACCTTGACTGGAAATCATGAAATATGAAAGGGCAAAAAATTTTGGAAATTGTAGTGGAAGTAGTACTTAATAAATTGCAAAAAAATCAAAAGGTCTGGAAGTCTTTATTATAATATGGTACAATGTACATACCTAAGTATGTACTTTTATGCATAATGTAAGTATTATTTATTGGCTTATTAATATTCATAGTAGTAGAGTTTTTTCTCCATAAATACATTTCACAAGTTTTTTTATCCTTAAACAGGTTCGAGTGAGAAATTAGAAACTTTGAATTAGATGCAGACATTACAGTCTACTCTCATTATAACGTTCCCAGGATAAAATGTTCTACTGGATAATATAACCTTATAAAATTCTCATGCCCTATACCCTTGTTAAGTTGCTTCGGGTATAATCCCGAAACTATCATCCCCTTATCATTCCCTTGTGCTTTATATTGAGAGTAGACTGTGTCAATTTTGCATGAAATTTGAGCTTATATTGAAATGAAATCATAAATATATGACCTTCCATAATACTATTTTTTTTGTAAAAACTTGAATTCTCATTAACCCTTATTTCCAGTGGAATTTTGGACAGCTTAGGATCCAGCACGGGCAGTTCATCTTCAGTTCAAGTTCTCTCAGCTTTCAATTGTTATAAAAAATGATATTAAAAACCAGATATCCTTTCATTTTTATAAAAAAAAAGGTTAGTTTTTTAGCAGAATGTCCGGTTTTAGAGGATAGTTTCTTGATTTTATGTCAAATTTGATGTTAGTTTTTTTAGCTAATTATTACAAGTTTTCAATTAGAATAAATTTTAATTTTATAATAAGAATAATTTTTTAAGTAGGTAGGTAAGATTTTTTGCAAATTTTTTTTTGTAATAAGTAATAGGTACCTACAAATTACAAACGAAGTTATGTATATGTTTATCCTTAATCTAGGTAGCTTCAAATTAATTACTAATGAAAGTAGATTCAATTACCTATAGATTTAAGTAGTTCTGAATAAACTTGGAACAATTAATTTCATTCTAAACTCTAAAGATAATAAGTAGGGTACCCTTTACTAGCCCACACTCATTGAAAATGAGTAAAAAAGGGCTATAGTGCTCGCCTTGTCCGTCCGTCTGTCCGTCTGTACGCGCGTTTGCAGCTAAAATCGGATCGGATCTAGGGCAAAATTGGCGCTCATATAATTTATTGTAGGGTACTTACTTATAGTTAGGACACATCCAAATCTGAAATTTTTTTATCAAGCATCTCTTATTTATTAGGTATGCCAATATATCGAAAAAAAAATTTCAAAAAAAAATAGCAAGTCTTCAATTTAGCTCTCATAAACCAAAGCTTTGTCATAATTAAACTTGGATTACCAATAGGTAGGTACTTGGAAAATTCATATCTTCAGATCTGAACCTGCTCTTAACTTTAACTTAAATTATCTGTAATAATAATCTAGGGTATCTATGTCTATACCCTATCTTATATCTCAAATAATACTTAGCTCAAATTCAAATAATATAATTATAAAGTTCCTAGGCTATAAACGGAACCCCCATGTTACCATATATATATCTAAAGATATTGGGTAAGGTAAGGTTCTGTCTGGATTTTTTTTTAATTTATAAAAAAAGTCTATTATATAATATAATCAGTTTAAAAAAAATCAAATGCAAGTATTCAAAAATTTAAAACGCAAAATGCAACATGTTTTTTTTCAAATTTTTATTAGAAGTGTTTAAGAATTTTACAATACTAGTTTTTTGGCAAATTCTAGTAAGTGATTCTATTCTATACCCTTTATATGAATATTAATATTAATATTTATCCTTGTTATGCCTTAGAACAAATTCGCAGTTCGCAGTCATTAAAAAACCTGACCTGATGTAATATTTTGAGCATTTTTTTTTTAGATTTTATGGTTTGCTAATGTCTATACAAATATGTCTACATAATATAGGCATAGGATTGGTACATGCAACTTTTCAGACTGAACGTAATTTTCTAATCCTAAAAAATGTTTTATTAATAGATATCTAGTATAAATCTGTAAATAAAAGCTAAAAAGGGAAATAAAATCAGATCTTTTTAGTAGACATAAGAAAGTGTTCTTTGAATACTCGAAATTCTCAAACTTAATATACCTTGTTAGAAATTTTGACTTTGACCTATAAAATTAGATCAAATAGCACACAGTCTTTATCAGATTTCAACATCAAAATTATCATATCTAGATACCTATATGTAATAGCTAAAACAAAAATGTTATTTATTGAATTAAGCATAAAATTTTGACCCATTAATAAAATTTAACTTGGCTAAAGTTGGAGGGAAAATGGATTTTTCGATAATGTAATTTACATTTTGGTCAATTTTTCAGGACAAACAAAGGTAAAATATTTTAACTAAGGTTGCCTTTCTTATGTTAGTAATAAATCTGTCTGATTAACTTATATAATATAAGGATTTTTTTTAAATTGGGACACTTTTCTCCTAAGTTTAAAACTTAAACGACAAAAGCCAAAAAGAACTTTGAATTTGAATTTCTTATTATTATACATAATTTATGAATCCCATATTAATTTGTTTAATTTTTTGTGTCTATTTTCTAATTACTAACCTATAGTTATTAAACTCCTATACCTATAGTTGTACTATCATTAATTTCATAAAAGTTTCATATAAAATAATACCTACCTAATTCTTAATTTAACTTTTTCTCACGCCAAAATGGCTAGACTACAAATAATGCTGTACTGATAGTCGCGTCGTAAGAAATTTTTATAATTTTTAAGCTTACGTAATTGTACGAGCAGTTCCAGTACATTAATAATTAATATCATGTGTCTATTAAATATAATATTAAATTAGCTCTATTGTTCATTGAAAATCTTTATGAATTAAATATCAAAAATTGTACCTAATTATTTTCTTTTATGATTACTTTCCTCAAGGAAGTGTATCATTATTACCTAAAATGTCTTTTGAAAATTGTATTTTGTACAAAAGTACCACCTACTAAAAGAGTATACACAAAGCAACTACTAATAATACCTACTAAAGTATCTTCTACATGATACTACCAATAAAAAAGGCAATTACTATATTAGTATAAGTAGGTATGTTTTGATTATAGAGAAATAAAAAAAATAGTTTGATTTGACATCATTTTTGCATTTTAATTTTTCTAGAGAATGTCAGTTTTTATTTATTTGATATTTGACATTTATTAGGTTAGGGTTAGGTACCTTATATACTTGAAAACTGCATAATTTTTGTTATGTAAAGGTACCTGTTCTATAAATTAGTCACAAAATGAAGTTATTAGCTACCTAAATTTCAATGTCGTCAAAATCATATAATAATGTAATAATATTTAAGTAGTTAAACCTATATTTATATATACGTATACTTAAGTACCTATGATTTTAAAAATATTTGCATAAATGCTATGAAGTTAGTTACTAGAAGTAGTTAGTAGGAAAGAAATAAAATGTATTCTAAGAACATACTTACCTACCCAAGACAAGACATGTCTATACAATCAAAATCAGGTAATTTTTTTCGGAAAATACTTCAAAACTTAAGATTCTTGAAATTTAAATTTAAATTTTACACAATTTGTGATTTATTAGCCTTACCTATATAAACTTATACAATATGTAGTCGGTGCATAATGTTAGTTAAGTACCAATTGTCTTATAATGGTATATAGTAAGTATATTCAAGTTTAAAGTACAAAAATATTTACATTAGGTATAATGAATGATATCGGTAGTATGTAGGTACTATATGATAGTGGCTTGTTACGATTGAACCTTGACCTTTAATGACCTTAAGAAACTTTTAAAAGAAATTCAGGTCAAAATTTTGAGAATTTTTCCAACTTTTTCCAACTTAATCTACTTATTATCTACTGATACTTACTGATAGATATCAGTAAGTAGGAATTTTTAAGGAAGTTGGCCCAAATCTTTGCGAGTACTGTCAAGTCTGGGAAGTGCTAAAAAGCTGTATTTGCCATAAAATCTTGGTTTTCTCAGCTCTATCACATATTATAGTATATAAGTGCGTATACCTATAAATTATAAGCTTATAGATAACATAGGAATTTTTTGGTTTGTTTTTAATTACATAATTTCTGAATTTGATAGATCGTAATTAAAAAATCTGCCAAAATTTTATATCCTCTTTTCCTGCTAGACCGTCATTATTACCTAAAAGCGTCATTCACATTTAGGTATAGGGCAGAAAAATACAGAATTACATGTTACAGAATACACCATTGTTAAACTATCCATTGTTACTTACAATTTGAATATCTAATGATAAGAAAAAAGTTCAAAGATCCCAAGGTTGCACTTGCTCATAAAGTACAATATTATAATACATGAGATAAATCATACATTATTCAATATGTGTATTTGATTGAATGGACTTTGAACTGGAGGATCTAATAATTAAAATAAATACATAACTAGAAGTAGGTATATGTGTATAGGTATAGTTACTTATGGTTAGAATTAATGCAAAAATCAAGTTTACACAATAGTTAACAAGTAAAGTGCGAAATCAGGCAAATTCATTAGAAAACCACAAATTCAAACCGGTAAACATCTCCAAGATTATTCTGAAATATATTTTTATAAAAAAAAAGTTCTTACGCAAATTGTCCAATGACTAATACGGCCTTAAGTTTGTTTGTGATTTGTAGCTTGTTTTGATTTTAATCTGCACTTTTCTGACAGCTAAATCACGAAAAAATGAACTTTTAGATAAATATAATAAATCATAACATGCATTTACGTACTTATCTAATTACAAATTGTTTACAAAATATGAGGATTGTTTATTGTTTATGAGGATTGTTTAAAATTGTTTATAAAATATGAGGACCATATGAGGATTTTAATGAGTCATTAATTTTTTAAATTATAAAAGTGAGTTGAAATGAAATTTCCCCAAAATTTTACAAAATTTTTATGATATGCTCGTAGGGTATTTGAGATTGGGTTTATTTAGCAGACAATTATTGTATACTGTCTGAAATATAATATCTTAAAAGAGGATCTTGCTATTTTTCATATAATACAAGAATTTTTTTGTATTGTATTGAGTCTAATTTATTGCACGAGTCCCTTTTTTATGTAAAAATCTTAATGTATATGTATAGGTTTTTGAAATTTTCCTCAAATTCAAGGTCTTTTTTATGTAAAACTGCAAATTTTATTACATAAAAAAGGGAAGATATAGGTACATTAATAATTGTAATTTGAGGCAATTTGACTATTTTTTTAGGGACTTAAATCAGACTAGACTGTATAAATGCCTCTGGTTAAATTCAGATTAGAATTCGAGAATCAGATCAAAATTATAAAAAATGTTTTATATTTTATTCCTTTCACTATATATTAGTAGATACTTATAACTTATAGGCTTTATTAATTCATATAAAGATTTAAATAGTAACTACAATAGGGTTCATATTCTTTACTAGTTCAGTATGTACATGCCTTTATAATTACTGTTAAATGTCAATTCCCTTATAAAAAAAGTGTAAAATGTGTCAAAAGAGCTCGATTTGATCACATTTTCCAATAAGTCTTGACAAATCAGAGAATCTCAAATTTCTCTTATAGTAAATTTTGTATATTTTGGAAAAATTTGACTTTTTATTCAAAATAACTTTTGAAAATAAGCCAAAAATGCCTACATTTTATTTCAATGTCAAAACATAATGAAAACTACTGATAAAGCCAAGCTTTCAGTTCACTAACAATCTGTATTTTAAAAGTTTTACCATAATAAGTCTATACTTGTATGTTTTAAAATGAAATATCTAAAAATTTCATCAAAACTGTCAAATCTAATCTGGATTTAGTTATCTCTTTAATACATCCAATAATTCAAAATCCTGCTGACATATACCTACTTAATAATTAAAAATTAAAAATCAACTATGGTGAAATTAAAACGATACAAAACAATTGACCCAATTATTTGACTAAAAAATTGTCTTATCATAATAAGTAAATGTCTTCAAAATCCTATAGATATAAGACCTAAATATGGTTAAGAGTTGATACCAGATTGACCTTTGCTCAGAATCTGTACAATCCAAGAATCTGATCCGATCCGTTGTAGTTGTGATCTAATCTGGTCTGTCAGCATAAATCAGTTTTATAAAAACCTGATCAATTTTTAAAGCATCTTATACCCATTTGAAAAATTTTGTTTAAAATAAATATACCACCTGTATATTTGTCGTATCTGAACGTACAAATACGAGCTAAAATGATTTAGAGATGCATTTATTTTGATATTGAAAATTCATACCTTTTGTATCAATTGTATATGTATAGTTACATACTTCTAGTAGTACAAACTGAATTAAATATTTCTATGAATGAAGAGAAAGGGAAAATATTACATAATTTATTGTAGTAGAACATACATACCTATATAATATGAGTATTTAAGAATTATCATTTATAATGTAAGTATTGGAGTAAAAAATGCAAATTTTTTAATTGTTTACAATACTACATTATACATTATACATATAGGTACATAACATGTGGAGATTAATTTACATAAAAATAATAACTTATTGTACTACAGTCTAGAGTTAGTTGTAGGGTGCTATATGTGTAGATATTATATGCACTTACCTAAATACTTAAAAATTATGTAGGTTAGTGTGACATTGTCATGTTCTTCAATAATCAATTTAAAAGTTCAAAGTTTGCAAATATTTCCATTTTTTACTTTACCAGATTACTGTAAGCACTGTGTTAAACAATATCTATACTACTACTGATACTTGTACTATATAATCATTGATCATATAGGAAATAATTTAGTAAAAAAGGCAAAAAATTGTATGAAACAATTCAAATTTCAAATCAATTATTTATCCATATCTATGTATGTAGGTACTAATAGTCATAGTATGATTTCAATTTGCTTTGAAATTAAAAAAAAATGCTTATACTTAATACTTAAGCCATACATGTACATAAATAATATATCTGTAATATTGTAGTATCTACTAATTGTATACTAGTCTTTGTCAGATTAAATGTATCTTTTTCAAAATGCCATTCTCGTATTGAATTCTAAAATTTAATTTGATCGGCGTTAACATTCATCATTTTCAAAAAGATTTTAATGAGTAGGTACCTATATGATATAAAAGCAAGTTTTAAATTTTGATGTTTAAAGTATAATTGTTCTTTAAATGTCCAATTTAAGTAAGTACATATCAGTATATATTATGCATAATCCCTTTAAAAGGATATTGTTCAAAGTTTGAAGATCAAAACTAGTCTAGACATTTGTTGAATTTTGTTGAATTTTGTTGATAAATTTATTTCAAATAAAAAATTGAAACCATCGCGAAAGCCCTATCTTTAGACTTTTCTAAATAAGAATATCATAATATTTAGGATTTATTTCATTTATGTATACCCATCTAATACTGGTATAGGTATAAACAGCATACTAGCTTTTGCTTAGGTATGGCATTTCAAATTCGAAAATTTCGAAAATTTTAATTTTAGATAAATATCCGTAATAATATCATCTAAATCTAAAAACATGTAGTGTACCTGCAAAAGATTTATTGAAAATATCTAATGAAATCATTCTGGTGACAGTTCGATCTAAATCGAACTCATAATTATTTGTCCAAAGTCAGAAGATTGACAGATTGTAATGCGGATCAGATAATTAATGAGGTATATACTTTTAAATTAAAAAAAAAGTTGTAAAAGTAATTAAAAGACATGGATAATAAGTATGATATGTAATACAAAACTTGAAGAATTCAAGTTTTCTGGGTAAAGGTCAGGGTAAATTGGATTAAATACTCGTGTCTTTTGTATATAAATTAGCATATTAGTGGACACGAAATTTTAATTAAACCAAACAAAAGTCAAAAAATACCAAAAGTGCGTAAGTTTATAAGTAATTGAAATGAAAAGCAGCTTTTTACCTTTCCTTTTCTTTATAATAACTAGGTAGGTATTACCTACGTCAAGTTTACGGACTTGCAAAAACTTGATGTATAAACTCAACCTGTACTACTACTACTATACTATACTATTACTTTTATAAAAATGAACAATGAATAATGTAGGTATCTATTTTACTACAATTGTATATACCTAGGTATGATGATATCATAATAATAGTACAAGTTATATATGAAGCATGTAATAATAATGCAAAATATAAAAAGTTACAAGCTAACAATAATTCTGTACCATTGATTGTTAAGCTGTAGCTCAGAAACAATCTTAATTTCCCCATAAACCATAGACTTGCTCAAATTTAAAATCCAAGTTAAAATTTTCAAAAATTTGAAAAGTTTTTGAAAATTTTGAAAAATTTAAATTTAAAAAATAATATACAAAGTATAATGATCCTTTTAGGTACGTTTCTAACCCATTTGCTTTGTGGGCTAAGTCCAAATTGTTTCCCAAAATTTGATAATCCGAAAGTTCAGGATCTTGGGGTAAAGATCGGATTTCGTGACAGAACTCTTCCCATTCCTAGAGTTGAATACCCGATAGTTCAAACTGATTCTGGACTTGTTCAAGGTGTGTAATTTTAATAAATTTCAAAAAATTCTCAAAATTTTGACTAAATCTATTCTAAAGGTTACTCAATGAAAACAATTGGAGGTCGTGACATTCACGCCTTTGAAGGGATTCCTTTTGCTGAACCACCCGTGGGAGATTTGAGATTTCGGGTAAGATAATTTTGCCTATTAAAGTAATACCTAATAATTTAAAAAGATAGATTCAATTTCAATCAAGTTATGAAAATGAAAGCCAAGTTAATTTTGGGGCTAAACGAGATATTTTGACATAGGTTTTTTGACACTTTGTTTGAAAATATTAGAGATTTTGAATTTTAAAGAAACCTAAAATGTTTGCAAATACGATTATTTATTGTAACAAAAAGTCAAAAATACGAATATGCATGGAATAACTGAAAAATGACTTGAAAAATGGGACTTGAGATGTCTTGGACCCTTTTCTCGCACAATTAATAATTAACTATAGAGTAGTTAATTAAATCCTTTTTTAAAAAAAGATTTTTATTCTTAATTTGAGTAGAGAACTTGGGGTGCTTTGAGAATCAAGTCTAGTCAATTTCACATTTTATTGACAAAAAAGTCAATACTGTAATGTAAATATTTTATTAAATACTTGAGTAATTATAAATCCTTGTTTTTTGAATCGTGTGTATAATTAGCATATTTAATTGAAAGTGGTTCTTGAAATTCTTGAAACTTGAAATATATCAAGTAGGGAATGTAGTGTATTTATAAGGGTATTTATAGAAATATTTGGATTAAATGTGCTTTAATTACATTACTTTGTTTGAATATAGTCTCCACAAAAAGTGAGTAATTGGACAGGTGTCAAGTACACAGCGACCAAGGGGAATAATCACTGTATCCAAATAGATCTGGCCAAATTTTTCGCGATAACCGGCTCTGAAGGTAACCTTAATTTAATTTGTCAATTTAAATTCTATTTATTTTGTTAGTCACGCGAATTTTTTCGTAAAAAAAGTCAAGAATTTCAAGTTTAACTAGGAACCAAAATCAAAATGGATAATTAAGTGTATTTTAAACTCTTTATCCTTATAAATTTATACATGAGTGTAAATGCACTTTAATAATTGTATATTTTTACAAAAAATTTGCAATAATAATCAAAAATATATCATTTTAAAAATTATCCTTTATGTTATTAAGGTGCGTCTGGTTTACATGCGAGAAATTTACTAAAAATTAAAATAGCTGATCGTAGATTACAAAATTTTATGAATTTTTAGGAAAAAGGCAAAATATAAGTGTCAAATTTTTTTGCAAAGCTTTTACTTATATACTGAGCACTTAGCTCATACCTACTATGAGTATTTGCATCTTTTAAATCATAAATGCTTTTTATTTTGAAACATATTTGAACCACCTTTGGACCGAATTCTTGACAGAGTTATCTATAATTGTGTAACCTTGTGAGATTTGTAATTTTTATTATTTGTCCATTTAGATTGTCTCTATTTGAATTTGTACACACCTGAAGTTCCTACGAAAAATTTCACTTTTGAGGATTCAAATTATCCGGTTCTTGTATGGTTTTACGGTGGAGCTTTTTTCTTCGGCTCAAAAGATACTTATGGACCATCCTATTTGCTCGATAAGGATGTCATTCTAATTACAATCAATTACAGATTAGGGGTAAGTTATAAATAGGAACCTCAAGGTGTTTTGAAAGAAATTTATATAAGATTTTTGCATAGGCTCTGGGTTTCCTATCTACTGGTGATGAAAATAGTCCTGGAAATTATGGACTTAAGGACCAAAATTTCGCTTTAAAATGGTTTGAATTACAAAAGTTTTAAGTTGCAAGGGTAGATTAGGGATAGTTGGGTAGTTTTTTTTGAAAATGTATGTCTAAATAAACATTGTTTCATCTAAATCTAAAATCAGGTTGTTCAAATTTCAAAAATGTTCTCCAACTGTCTCAAATCTACCTCTACATAATGTATCTTATATAACGACATCATTTCTTTAGGATTCAAAAAAATATCAGAAATTTTGGTGGCGATCCCAATCGGGTTACTCTTATAGGACAAAGTGCAGGTATATTTCAAAATCAAAATTCAGTTCTAATGATTTGGGTATTTTATTTCTTGTAACATTTAGACTTTTTGATGCTCAAAATTACATCAAATTTTTCTATTTAGATAGATACAGTATCTCAATTATTTTTAATTTTTTAATTTTTAGGAGCTGCATCAGTACACTATCATATGCTCTCTAAGCAATCCAAAGGTGTGTAAATTATCAAAAGTATAATTATGAATTATTAATTCATACATGTCTTAACTAAAAAATTATTGTGAACTTTTGTAGGACTTTTCTCATCAGGCATATCGTTATCAGGAAGTGCACTTTGGTAATATATAGTTTAAATGTCAATGCTTAATACTAGGATAGGTACTTGTACTTATGCTAGTGAATATTAGTAAAATTTAACAAAAGTGTTAACATTCTAATTAATTATTTATGTATTTTTATAATTTATTAGTCCTTGGGCTTTGCCTAGAGAAATTTTACTATCCGGTAAGTTTAAAAAAGTTGAAAATCTTTCAAATTCAAAGCTAAAATGTCTTTAAATAATCGATAATTTTTTCATAATTTTGATCAAATACGAGTATTATATGATTAAGCAAATTTTAATCAAAATTTAATCAAAATTTACTAAACCTTTTTATAAACTTGAAATTTTAATCTCAGTGCTTAGATTTCAAATTTGAAATCTATTGGGTTAGGGTTATACAAATAATGAATTTTTAGAAAATCAAAGTAAATTTTTGTATGAAAAAGAATATCTTTCTTAAACTCATTTGCTTTTTGGCACTTTGTTCTTGAGCTTTTATGAATTTTGTACTCGAAATTTGCAAAAAATTGTAATTTTTCATGTGTTTTAAAGGTCATAAGATAGGCCGTAGCCTGAACTGTCCAACTGGAGACTCGAAAACATTTGTTAAATGTATGAGAACCAAATCGGCATTTGCGATTACATCGGCTCAGTCAAAACTACTTGTAAGTATAATTTACATTTATTTTTGTACTACTTGTATCTATCTACCCACTAATGCCTACAATTATGTAGTACTAGTAGTACATAATTGTAAATTGTAATTAAAAAATTAATTAATATTCATAATTTTTATACTTTTTTTATCTAAATAGGAATGGATGAACTTCCCTGTTATTAACTTTGGGCCTACAGGTGAGAACCATCCAAGTCTTATAAATAATTTTCATAATTTTTCAAATAATTTTAACAATTTTTATACTGATACATAAATTCCATTATACTTACCTACATAGGTAGGCAATAAAGTTGCAAATTACATACCTATGTAAAAGAATCATAAATATTTAAAACGGTAGATGCTTTTGATCTTGATCTAGCTCATATGATTGAAAATTTTGGAGACCTCAATTATCCATATATCGACCCTTACCATTTTAATGCAATAATTCTAGCAATAATATTCAGAATTTCCATAAATTTTAATCATAAAAATGGCAAAATATAAGATAAAATTTTAGTTGGGCTTTACGAATAAGAATATTTGCAGTCAATTTTTATAAATTTTGCATTTTTTTGTAATTTTAGTCGAACCAGAAGGTCCAGAAGCATTTTTGACAGCAGAACCACGAGAACTGTATGCTCGTGGTGAAGTCAACAAAGTTCCCTGGATTTCTGGTTTCGTCCCTGACGAAGGAAATGTCTATAATATTGGTAATTAACTTGTAAAAATAACCAAAATTTTCATTTACTACTTTGTATATAGTAGTAAGTAATATTCTAAACTATTATATTATTGTAGTAATGATGATGACACCATTTGCATATTATGCATTCAATCGAAATTTTGACAAAATAATCCCGATGGCAATGGATTTTCGACACACGAAAGGACTCGTGGATACTTCAAAAACCATTCAAAAAATTCGAAAATACTATTTTGGAGATAAGGATATTTCTCCTAGGACTTATCGACAGTATTCTGATGTGAGTTTTTTCTCATTTTTACCCATAATTATAGTACTATACGTAGTAAGTAGGGTACATTTAATATCATTATTATTTTGTTTTGCTTTATTTACAAGTGTTTAGTTGCAATTCTATGAGATACTATTAATACTAATACTAGTATCCAGATATTTTTTGCTAACTTATAATTTAGCATGTGAATATCTAAAGATTTTTCTGAAAGATTTGTCTTATTATACCTACAATATTATTTAATTTTACAAAAGTTTTACCTGGACTTTCATAAATTTTTTAAATACACTGTTATTATATTTTTTTATCAAGTTAATTATGGTATGATTTGAGTTAATGCAGATAATTGAGTTTTGAAAAAAAAGTCATAAAAACTTGAAATTTTGTTTAAATAGCACGAATGAGATTCAATTAAAAGTTTCTCAAAATATTCAAGTTTTCAAAATTTTAGAAAAAATAGGTATATCAAGCTACTACTGCCAGTATATGGGCAAGTATCTAAGTTTTTCCATCCATATACCGATAATAGTAAGTTAGCTACTATGTATGCCAAAGTAAATGCTTTTTAGACTCAATTTTCTAGAAAATTTCAAATCTTGAGAGATTTTCCAAAATTTTGGAAAGGTTTTTAAAATCTTAATCTTATAGGCAATACATAAAATGGACAATAAGGAAACCATCTTTTATAAAATAAATTTTGCAAAATTTATCTTTTAATAATTTATGATCGGCATTTTAAATTACTTTTTAATAATTTTACTTTATAATGTCTATTTTAGATGTTTGGAGATAGGTTCATTTTATCAGGTGTCTATGAGGGTATGGTAGAGCATGCAAAAGCAGGTAAATTAATTGTAAATATAATTTCATAGTGTTATTGTATTATTTTGAAATTTTAATACATTTTTTTCAAATTTAGGAGCACCAACATATGGTTATTATTTTGACTATAAGGGAAATTTCTCAATCCTTCAAAGGACTGGTATGACTAGAGAAGAATCTGGCACTAGTCACTATGATGGTTAGTCAATTATAAAAAACCAGAGCAAAATCAATTGTGCGAGCAAAGCGAGCAAAGCGAGCATTTACCATATAACTTTGCATGTTATTCGACTATCCTGTCTTCAAAAGATTTCTCTCTTTTGAAAGGATTTTAATCGACTAGGCATTAAGGACTCTTATAGGGACTATGCCATTTCAATAAAAATTTCAGGCTCTCACACAGAGTAGACCATGTGATGTTGCGGATCCTTTAAAGGGTCCCCAGAACCGCAAAATTTTTATTTCAATGCAAATGTTTCCCATAGTTTGAAATGCAAAGTTATGTGGTCCACGTGGTCCTCCAGAACCTCAAAAATAATTAAGCATTGGACTTGATTCTCGATGCTCACACAATTAAAAATTAGCCAAAGATAACCTAGTAATAAAATCTTAGTCCTTGATATAAAGTGCCTGCCTTAAAATTTAAAATTTAAAATTTAAAATATTTTATTTTTTAGATGTAATGTACGTTTTTAACTCAAGTGATTTCCACCCCTCTATGGAGTACAATCATCCAGATTTTGCCATCACTGAATTCATCGTTGATCTCTTTACAAATTTTGCAACAAACTTGTAAGTAAAAGTAGTAGTAATTATTATAGTATTGAAATTATGAAAAAAATTGACAAAAAACTGATATTCCTATTTAACCCAGTAATTGAAATTTTGAGATGCCTGCATATGCTACATGTAGGTATCTCAAAAACACTAGACTTGAAGAATTCCAATGTCTTTTGAATTCTTAAGTCCTTTTCTCTAGATACCATTGATCAATCGAAAGTATTGGAAAATTTTCAAAAAATTTACAAAAATTTCTTTTACATGTATTTTATTTGAGAACAATATCTTTATTTTCAAACAAAATTTAAAAAAATAAAAAATGTTCAATCTAAAAATCTATATACGAGTAGTTTATTAGCTAATTTTAAGAATTCGTTTTTTTTTGATTTTTTAGAGAGCCTTTACATACAAATGAATTGGGTGACGAGGTGAAATTTTGGGATCCCATCAACCTGAACTCATCAACTGTCGAATTCAATGAATTTGAAAAGGAAAATTTACTAACTCCTTCAAGGGCTCGATTAGCTCGAAATATCAAATATCATGGGAAATTACAAGTTCCTCAAATTTTAGAAATAAACCAGAAGCCTCAACTGATATCATTCCCAAAACAATTTCTAAAAAGAATGGAATTTTGGAAAGATTTAAATCTACCAAATACGATTATCAGATAACCACAAATGTTTTTAGTAGGTTTTGAATTTAATTTAATTTAAATTTAAATAGCTTACAATTATCTGTGATATATAAATAGTAATTTAAAATCTAATTTAAATACATGATTCTAATATACCTATACTTAAGTAGGTATGTTAAGGTTAATGATGCAATTTTACAATGTTTTTTTTGGTTGGTGAACAGTATTAAGAGGCTTTTTTGTTGCTTTTAAATACCTTCAATTTAAGTTTAAATACTTATTTACAAATTGTTATTATATTTTTACATAATATACCAATTATATTAGTACACTAAATAACACAATTAAAATTTTAAATAAAAATATAACTAAAAAATACTTTTCTTAGGTTTACAATTTACTTTTTCAAAATATTCAGTCAAATTATTTAAGCAAAATCTCAAATATTAGGTTTGAAATTTACCTGTAGTATCTACTTACTAATTAGTCCATAGGCTATAGGTTTATTTTAGCTCTAATATACTAGATTTTGTTATTTTGCTCTTAAGTTTATAAATATTATGTTCATTGAAAGTTGAAAATTAAATGGAGTATTTCTCTCGATGTTTTATATTGGATTTGAAAAGCTCAATTTTTGCTTTGGCTGCAGTCGATTGTTCAAAAAAGGATATTTCTGAGCTATAATAAGCGAATAGACTATAGACATAGACTTAAGTAATAAGTATACCAGTAGTTTATAATTCATAAATGATTCGAATTACAAGTAGAATTTAGAATTACCAATAAATTACATATAAAAAAACCAAGTTATCTTTAATTTATATTTTTTGTCTAAATTTCTTTCGAAAAAAACAAAAACGGCTTTGAAAAATAAACATTTACTATTAGTTTTAAAAATCCTAAAAAACCTAACTAATACAGTATAGTAGGGTATCTGTATTCTGTTGATAGGTATTATTCAGTTCAGTTTCGCAAATAAATATAGGGTACATTTAAGTAAATTTTCATTTTACTTAAAATGTTCTCTAATTTATGGTAATTTAAGTGTAGGAATGTGAATGCTTGTTGAAGTTATCTGTAGTTATACTGGTCTTAAATGTAAAAATTTCTTTATAATTTTTCAATAAATTCTAATTTGTGAAATATTTGAGGAACTCGAAGTCTTTGACCTATTTCTCAACAATTTCAAACTTTTCTTCAAGTCCTTCTTGACATTTTGTGAATCATGATCATTTTGATCATTCTCTTCAATTAATTTCCGAATCAAAGGATCATTTGTAAGTCGTGGATTTGCGGAAATTTCAAAATTCAGATATTTATAAGGAACTGTTCCTTTTCGGCCACTTCCGACTGTTAAAAAAGTTAATAAATATTTCAAATTAAATTTTAATTATCAAATCTCAACTTTTAGCATTTATTTAAAAATTCGTTTATCAGCTTTTCTAAGGAACCCTTTTTGGTGTCCCTCGAGGTCAGCTATATGAGACTTAAGATGATCTATCCTTTAAAAACCATTCGATTTTGTCTGTTAAATGGCTAAATTTCCAGAAAAACAAGCTTTTTTGTTCTATTTGTTCATATTTTGCTCAACTACTGATATATTATGCATCGAATATCCCTTTTAAATGAAATACTGTAAATAAAACCGTTGTGGTTTCTGGAAAATTAGCGATTGACAGGCAAATTCTACGATTCTTGACTATTGACTATATGTACAGATACTTGTGTTATGAAACTTATGATGGATCATTACATATCTGTATGAGTATTATTTAAATTGACCTTGTTCAGCATCATAAATAGTTCCTTTTCATTCAAAGTATTAAGATACATTTCTCAGTTAACTTATTTATAAATGGTTTCTTTGAAATAGAATTTTTTTACCATAAGCAGAGCAAGGTGTTGGAGTATAACCCTTTGTAGCATGATGACATTTGGTCGAATTATGAATCTCCAAATTTGATGGATTTTTGGTCGATTTTCTTGTCAGTTTTCTTTCTGGAGTGATTAACTTGACCTCATCTTGACCTTTATCTTGTTCTTGAAACTCAAATGTGGATTTGGTTGCATTCATTTTCTTTAAGGCTTCAGCCAATTTTTCAATATCTATATCGCACATTTCCCGACTATTATTGTTGTTATCAACTGGTTGCGATTTTTGAGAATTTTTTACTCGATTTTTCCGATTCCTCAGAAGCTCTAGTTGGTCTGCAAAGTCATAAATTCAAAATATAAAATATTAATTACAATAGTTTAGGCAATATAAGTAGCACTCTAATAAATACCAAAAAGATATTTTTCAAATTCTCGAAAATTGTAAGGTCCATTAAAGTCTCGAAATTCAACCGAAAGTCCAGCTTTTCGATAATCCTCAGAAATCCTTTTCACCAAAATTTGCTCATTTGCTTTTGGTGCCCTTTGCTATCAAATTATATTGAAATTTTTGAAATTTTTATCAAAAATATTATGCTTATAGAACCTGAAGGCTTTGAAGAGCACAAAGTTCTTGAAGAATTTTTTTCTCGATTTGATATCTATAAAATTACTAGATTTAGATCACTTTTAAATTCTCAATTTTTTGAAATACCTTCGACTTGCCGAATCCATTCGAAATTCGAATTTTTTCCCCAAATCAACTTGAGATTTTTGAAATTTATTTCTCGTTGAAGTCAGACTGACAACTGAGTTTAATTCATTGAGTAAACTTGCATTTATATTCGAGTGAATTGAGGTTTAAGTCAATGCCAGGTCAGTTTGATTTTTTAACCGATTACTAGGTAATTAACCCAGATCGAAAATATTCATCTAAAGTTCATTTTTATTTACTTTTGCTTTTAAAATTCGATTATTTATTGATTTTTACTAATCTTTATGTTTGAAATGCATAAAATGCTTATCTTGATGTTCTCATTTTTTCATTAAATGTGCCCTAATCTAATCCAGTAAGTAAGTACCATAAGTATTAATCATATATGTACCAGCCTATTGTACCCTATTATGTATTTTCTAAAGAATTTGCCAGTAAACTTTAGATTACCTAAATAAAAATCGATAAATTTTAAAATATTTCATAAATTACTTATTTCATAGAAAAATAGATATTGACAGTTATTGACTGTATTTTATTACAGCCAACTCACTATATAAAGAAACTCTTATAGTGGGAGTAGTGGTAGGCAATTTATATCCCTATATTAGATACAAAATTTTAACAAAACTAAAATATTTTCTCATAAGTGCACCTGTTAAATTGACCTCACTATAACAGCAATGACAAGAACTCTATGGTACTTATTTTATCTTTGAGTGCCTTTATAGACGTTATAGAGAGTTTTCAGTCTAAATATTTGAAATAATGTATGATTAATAATGTATCACTATGATATGAATTGACAAAATATTCAAATTCTTTTATTATTTAGCAATAGGTAAATCAATTTTTTCATGCCTACACTTTTCTATTCAAGAATTTTAAAACCTTTAAAATAATTCTAAAAAATTACAGATTATTTTGTAAAATGTTTTTAAAATATGCAATTTTTGGAATATTTTGTTCAATATTGGGTGTTCAAAGTCAAGATTATGTTCCACTAGAACCAAATTATTTGTACAGTATTGAAAGCCATCATGAGAATGATAATGTAATTTGAGTCAGTTTGATTTATAAGAATAAATTGTAAAATTACATTTATTTCAGTTTCTATGTGCTTGTGATTCAGGATTTGAAATAGAATGGTATACCTACATACTTATAAATGATACAATTTTTGATTTGGTTAAGATTTCAAGATTTTAAATGATTTTTTAAGGGTCGGAAAAGTTGTGACGAGAGAATGGGCCAATGAGACTTATCAAAAATGGAATTTGACAGAATCTAAAACAATCTCCGACATTTGTATATTTTTAAAATAATTTTTAATTTTTCTAATTTAATTATTGGGCGAGCAAAGCGATCTTTCATTATTCATTTTTGATTGAATTTTGTCTTTCTGTCTGTCCGTTTGTTTGTTTGCCCAGAAAACTAAAAAAACTACCGATTTTAACCAAACTTGGCACAAATCTAGAAAATATATGAATAGTCGTAGTAGTGCCATTTCGACAAAATTTTCGACAAACGGCGGTCCCACTTCTTACTCCTTGGGTTGACCTTTTAAGGGTCAGAATACCCCAAAAAATTATAGAGAAATTTGAGATGATTTTGATATGGAGAAAAACTCAAAAATTTTAAAAAGTTTTACTCGCCCAAGTCATAAACAATAGCTAAAGAGCTGTTGATTCAGTCCTAGTAATAGGAATTGTAATTCTTATGATAGATTGCCATCATATTGTCAATTTGGGAAATGTTCAAAATAATCTGCAAGTTAAACAAGGTCTGGAGAATGAGGAGGATTTCGACTATATTTTGTATAAAATTTCATGGAATTTTATTCATATTGGAGAAAGTCGGTTTTTAATGAGAAGTTGTGATAAAAGAGATTTATGTCTTACTAGAAAAGGGTAAGTATGAATTGTAAATTTAAATATTCCCTGATAATCTTACCCTTTAGGTCACTCAATGCATCTAATTAGATGAACTTTTGTAAAATTTCATAAATTTTTAAATAAATATCGAAATATACGAGTAGAGGTACTCTTTTTGTAAATCTCAATTGTTCCTATATGAAGTTCAAGTCGCTTAATCTCGTACATTTCTTTTGAGAAATTTTTTTCTACTTGTAATTTCAATATTTAGAATCCTTTTGAAGATGTTCTAAACATGAAGATTTAAATAATTTGATCAAAAATGTCAATTTAAGACCAAATAGCTCAATGCAAAAATTATGCAAAAATGCAAAAATATTCTCAATTGTAAAATCTCATAATTTGCTCAAATTTTCAAATTTTTTTTACCAAATATTTCCAAAAATTGCAAAGCCTCTCTCTTATCCTTAAAAGTACAAGGATCTAGATTTTCTAAAAAGATTATTACTCTGTGACTCTTTACTCGTAAAAGTATAAGCACTCGTAAAGAAAAATTTAAAAAAAAATCGTTTTTAAACGTTTTATTCTCAATTTTTTTAGAAATGGACAACGTGTCACCCTATCGAAATGTGGATACGAATACCGTGAATACCAGCCTAATCAAATTTGGAAACTAAATAAATTAGATTATTAATAAATACCATTATTCATGTTACATCAGTACAATAGACATTATAGAATATTGTTTAAAATTAAAATCGATCTTTCTCCATTGGATGCTGTTCATAAATACAAATTGCTTTTTCAATTTCTTCAAACCCAATTTCTCCAAAATATTTTTCAAAAATTGGTTGAATTTCACGATAAGTTTTAAATTCTCTGTAATTTCGAACTTGTCCAGTTCCTTCAACCTATACATCATAATTAAAATATACAGATCAGTATGTTATTATAATTATGTAATTAAAAATTATACCATTTTCCTTCCCCACACCATGATAAAGTGTAAATCTTCATTTCTTTCTGGATTCTGGGGTACTTTGAGATATCTGAATAAAAATGGCATTCGAAGTAAATATGATCTCTCTGGATCTGTAAAGAAAATCCTCATTTGATCATCAAAATCGGAGAATTCACAATGAGTTAGGTCGAAAAAATATCGAGGCTCTGAGATTTTGCCATTTTCCTAAAAATTTGGATAATTTTAAAAAGGCAAAAAATTTGGAATTTTAGAAAATTTCAATGCTTTACAATAGCTTATTAAATGATAAAAACGTAAAATTGTGATTACATATGGCCCAGTGAAATAGCTGCCAACTGATTGAATTCTCCAGAAAAGTTTTTCAATCGGGTCATATCGATATTCATATTTATATCCAGCTGCCCATCCAGTATATGGTAGATTGTGTAAAGGAATTGGCTCATGAATCGGGTGGCCACAACTTACGTCAATTAGGTACATTTCCTCGATAGATTCGTCATTTTTGGACACTTTTTGACCCATCTTGACCAAAGTGACACAATGAGTTTTTGGAATTTTACTAGCTGACCATGTGGCAGCTAAAGTATAGCTTTCAAATCCAATTTTTTCCAGGACCATTTTCAAAAAATAATTTTGTTCGATACAAACACCACCTTTTCCAGCAAAAGCTGAATTTATGGCCGAATCGATTGTTGGCTGAGTCCTTTTCTCAGGTTCTGTGGTAACCATTGTAATATTCTAAAATACCGTAAAAATTTCTTAAATATACATAGTAGCAAATACGCTACCATTTTTAATTTTGAATGTTTTGGTACTTACTTGAAATACCAATTTCTCAACATGTTTTGAAACAATAATTTTGAGTAACCCAAGTTTATCTTTTGTGAACAATTCGGACCAATTTGGGATATCTAAAATTTGTATTAAAAATTTATCGGCAATTTCAATTGACAGCATTTTAACTAGTATTGGTATTAGGATATTTAATAAATTTTGAAAAATTTAATAATGTTCATTCATATACCGCTATTACAGATAGATAGTAATCCTTTGAAAGACCTTGAAATTTTATTAGCTTAACCTTGAATTTATTAGCAAATGTTTTTTAGTAAATATTAAAATGTATCTGTTTTAATTTTTAGGTATGTGCATAAAACACTGTCTAATTATGTTGTATCTAATTGTATGTAATTGCCTATACATATTACACTTCATATCACAGTATATATTATGTAAGTTTAAAGAAATGTTAATAATGACCATATATTTAGGTTGTTTTAGAAAAAATTTGCAACTAAAAATAAAGCAATTAATTACTGATATAGAAATTAGGCCGAGTTTTTTGAGATCAAAATTGTACAGTATCGTTTGAATAGCTTATATTATGTTAATGAATTTTAAATATAAAAGGTCAGAATCAGAACATTTATCAGATCAAATATTTTAACATCAGAGTATCAGTTTAATTAAAATTGTTAACTTTTTCAATGAGTTTTGGTATAATTGATAGGGTAAATGATAGATTAATAATTACTGTCTTAGAATCGAATGCTAATCTTATAAATTTTAAGAATTTTTAGCTTTATCAAATGATAGTTGAATTCGAAGTGAACCTATATTACATTTTACTAAATATGTACAATTTTTGGCTTTTTTTTGATTTAAAATCGTTGAATTACTTAATGTTAAGAATATAAATAATATCGAGAATATCTATCACAAACTATTTTAAATACTAATTAAAATAGCTTGTTATATACCTAGTATTTTTATCTTAAGTCTAATAAATCAAAATTCAAACTAGCTTAATGTACGATTGTTTAAATATGACTTTTTAGATACTTGCTCTTACCAAATTTCAGACTTAAACAATTATATTTATCCAGTAAACTATATTAATACATACACAGAACATATACATATACCAAGAATTGAACAATCCTGTGCCCAAATGTGCAAGTACAATTTCCTTAGCTTTTCGTACCTTTGATTCGGTAAATATAGACATTCTTTAGTAGAGTACAAATATGATAGGATAGACCTAACATATACTAGAACCTATTGAATTGAAATTCCAAACAAAATTTGAAACGTGAATGAGCTCTATAAGAAAATTTTCAGGCCTTTTATATCCAAAACTCTCGATAAATCCAAATCCAAATCACATTTTACCTACATATTTATCTCAAATACAGATCATACTTATACCATTAAATTAAGCTTTAATTTGTCACTAATAAATTGTTTAAAGGTTATAAAAATTATCAAAAATTACATACTTAAAAGAATGGACTTAAATATAAGTAGGCAGTAGGCACATACTCGTAGATATTACACTTATAAAACATTTATACTATACTATGTAAAGAGTAAAGTACCTACATAATGTAAGTAATAAGAATTAGTAAAGAAATGAAATTGTACCTATTTAGCTTATTTATCTATTAGAAATTTTTTATCAAAAATGCTCAGAATCGAATCTAAAGAGTTGAAAAACTGCATTTCACTCTAATTGGATTATTCAATTTTTGAATAAAGTACCTAATTGCTATACTACAACATATTAGGTACTAATATTATGGTACCCTACCCTACATATATGCGAAAAACAATTGCTACTTTTTTCAATTGCAATATCAACAGTCAAAGTGGTCAATTTCTCAAGGCAATTTACCTATGTGATATGTAAATTTTGCAAAATAATCAATTAGACGAAAACAATTGACAGGTTTTTTCAAGGTATTTCTTCCTAGATCATAGACCTACCTACCTGTGCCCAAATAGTCGCAAAAAACTTTTTAAAATCTTGCAAAATTTATATCAAAAATGAATTCAATATATTTAATTATCATTTTAATTTCAATCTATATATCAGGCTCATCTGGGTTAAATTTTACCCTCGAGGAAATTGAATCTTTAGAAAAGGTAATTTGACAATAATTTTAAAATTTTGTAAATTTTATTTGTATACTTATGTTTAGATCAGAGGAAGGTTACTTCGATATGGAGACAAGTATACTGAGAATTGGCTTGAGGAGACTCCAAATGGGATACTTATAAATTATATTGGATGTAAAATTTGAAATTTTGGAAATTTCTAGATTTAAAATAATAATTATGGATTTTCTATTTCTAGTTCATGAATTTGATTTGGATAAAGCTGAAGCAAATTTGAGAGAAGTAACACTAATAGAACAGCTTTATTGAAATTCAAAAATTTCCCAAAAATTCAATTTTTTTAAATATTTCATAGACAATAGAATGGAGGAAATCGAATAAAATAGAAAATATTTATAATTGGGAGACTCCTGAACTTTTGAGGCAATTGATACCTTACTATATTACTGGGGTTAATGAGAATGATGGCAGATTGGGTAATTTTTTTTTAATTTTTTAGCACCTAATTTCTTTTCTACAACGTATTAGGTACTAATATTATGGTTATGGTACATACTAGACTTATAAAGTTGACATTTTGCTGATTTAATGCTAAACTAAAACTAAACGATAAGTTATATTATACTACCTGTCCTGGTTCACCCGTGCTACGCAGAGGAGTAAGGTTAAACATGCGTTATTTTATATATTTAAAATTACGATATCAGGAATTTTATTATCCTTGTTGTTAATAGGTTAATAGATACATGGTATTAATTTTCATTAAATTGTTATCAAACATGTAGTAAATACATAGATGCTTTTATATTAGCTTAATAAGAAAGATAAAGATGTTTAAGTACAGTGAATGTGTAAGTAAAAAAATGACTGAAAATTATGAGTCATGAGAAATAATCAATCAAATTCAAATTCATAATCAGCATATTTTCTTCTGAAGTCATCATCTTTCGAATCATCTTCAGAATCGTCCGATCCTTCAGTACCAGCACCAGGACCTGGTCTCACCTCAATCTGGATAATTTATTTTATTTTATTTTAAACTGCTCTTATAAGAAATAAAATACCTAAGATAGATTGATTCAAGTAAAAAAAAAAATATCAACATAAAAGTGCCTACAAAGTATCTGCTACCTGGATTAATACTAATACACTAATTGTAAAGGCGAATTTATTTTTGTTGATAATATCATACATACATACATACATATACATAGGGGATACAGAGTATATATGGGTACGAAACCCGTCTACTCATCCTTG